>JAVTVY010024483.1:0-98615 GCA_036873755.1 Hanleya hanleyi
TCACCAATGCTGCGAACCTATTCTTTTTTCATGAGGCGTCTAAGTTCAATAGAAACGCTATATAGTGCATTGTTGTAATCACTAACTTAATCTCCCTCTCTTGTTTGCAATGTTTTCATCAAATTATTCTTGGCAAACCGTGTTGCTATACATGTTAATTTTATGCATTGGTGCCGAAATCGAGCGCCTCGTTTTCCAGTGGTTTTGTTTAGCTCTCCGAGATCACAGCTTAGTTTGTAGCCCCTCAGTCGTGCACGCTGATTACAATACAGTCTCTCCCCTCTCAATGCTGAATTAAGCTACAATCTGTATATTTCTATGCACGGGTTAGGGGCACGGTTCTATGTCTAGACAGGCTGTAGGTCAGTCTAATATAGTAAGATCAGTAGGGAGACGGGGGGAGTGTTTGTGGCGAAAGTTTTTTTCTAAAACTGGTGTCTGATTCTTCAATGAAATAGATATGCATTGCACTGAAAGCGTAATAATGTTTCATTAATGTAGAAAGTATAAAGAGTGTCGTTTATTGGAGCAGAAGAGAAGCAATGTCTTTTGTTGAAAGATATCTTCCACAACCTGTTGCGCCCTTCCCCCAAGTATCTGGGTCATAGCATATTAGTAGGCTCTACTGATAAGCTGACCAGTTGTCCATGTGCTATCCTTTTGACGTTAGATGCAGACTTTCAGAAATACCACTGCGCAGGAGAATGGCAATTGCCGGGGCTTACGTGGAGTACGATACTATAAATATCTGGCACATTATCTTCTGTGTAATGTAGGAAAACATGGAGTATATAAGATATTTAGTGGTAATTAATTGATTCAAAATTACTACTCAGTTCACTATTTCAGGTTACCATGCTATTCATAATACAATAATACATAATGCCACCTGTATGTGAATTCCCCTTCATCGTGACCCTCACCATTCCCCAGAGCACTCCCCATATGGGATCGCCTGTGTTATATTATTGCGACGATGAGCAAACGCCAGCGGAGGAATAACCTTCAAGCTGGAGAGCAACAGACATCCAATTGAAGACCTGCAGATTGGCTTTCAGTTCTTGGAAATGTGCATTTGTGCCGACCGTTGTCTCCAAATAATGCAATCAGACAACCACAACATCAGAAGCTGTCTCGCTTATTAAAACCAAATTTATTCGCGAATAGGCAGTTCAAGGAGACGTACATGTATTTTACTATCGATCAAACTTTTTTTATTGACAACAACAACAACAACGTCACGTTGCGACCAACGGCAAAAAAGCGCCGTCGCTAAGTGATTTTACCCCAGCATTTACCACGGCAAATGCCGTTTGCCGTGGTTAATTGTGAGGGCTGTTCATGCAGGGTTTTTAACCCATCACAGGTACGGTAATTCCTCTAATAATTCAACCACCCTATTAGAATACAATCACCCCCATTTTTGTGGACAAAATTGAATCAGTTGTTCTAATAACGTTGATTCCCCTCTAAGCTCAGTAAAATTACTAAGAAAGAATTATTTGCATGATTTTGGACCATTTTGTCAACTACATGTCTCTCCCCTCTCAACGCTGAATTAAGCTACAATCTGTAGATTTCTATGCATGGGTCGGGGGCACGGTTCTATGTCTAGACAGGCTGCAGGTCAGTCTAAAATAGCGAGATCAGTAGGGAGACGGGGGGGAGTGTTTGTGGCGAAAGTTTTTTTTCTAAAACTGATGTCTGATTCTTCAATGAAATAGATATGCATTGCACTGAAAGCGTAATAATGTTTCATTAATATAGAAAGTATAAAGAGTGTCGTTTAGTCGAGCAGAAGAGAAGCAATGTCTTTTGTTGAAAGATATCTTTCACAACCTGTGCCCCCCTTCCCCCAAGTATCTGGGTCATAGCATATTAGTAGGCTCTACTGATAAACTGACCAGTTGTCCATGTGCTATCCTTTTGACGTTAGATGTAGACTTTCAGAAATACCACTGCGCAGGAGAATGGCAATTGCAGGGGCTTACGTAGAGTACGATACTATAAATATCTGACATATTATCTTCTGTGTAATATATGAAAACATGGAGTATATAAGATATTTAGTGGTAATTAATTGATTCAAAATTACTACTCAGTTCACTATTTCAGGTTACCATGCTATTCATAATGCAATAATACATAATCAGACAACCACAACATCAGGAGCTGTCTCGCTTATTGAAACCAAATATATTCGCGAATAGGCAGTTCAAGGAGACGTATTTTACCATCGACCCAATTTTGTTTTATTGACTACAACAACAACAACGTCAAATGCCGTTTGCCGTGATTAATTGTGAGGGCTGTTCATGCAGGGATTTTAACCCATCACCAGTACGGTAATTCCTCTAACCACCCTATTAGAATAGGATCACCACTATTTTTGTGGACAAAATTGATTCAGTTGTTCTAATTACTAAGAAAGAATTATTTGCATGATTTTGGACCATTTTGTCAACTTCCGGTTCCAATAAATTTGATCGCCCCTCGATTATTGGTAGAATAGTTCACTTTCTGTGATTGAATTATTGATGTATTTTGAAGTTGCTGAAAAAAGAGTGAGTGAGTGAGTGAATGGGGTTTAACTTCATTTTCAAAAAAGAAATCTGGATCGAACAGAAACGAAGGGGGCATTTCTTTAGTTGTCTGCATTTTCGTTGACCAGTTAAATTTGACTGACAAATATGCCGTCATCATTGATCTCAAATTTTCGAAGTGGTGACTCGACTGGTCTAACTTCAGGGGCAAAAGAAGTAATATGTGGCACTTAACTCCTCTGCCGGGGCGCCGGAAGCAGTACGGCAGGTACCGTACCACTTTTGCGCAAAAACAAACAAACTTGCGCAATGAATTAACACCCCACTGCCTATAACAATTATATCGGCTACGAATATGTCTAGCTTACTTTACATATATTTTTCTAATTCAGCATCGCAGAAAACCACCATCGATTGCGTGTTCATGATAAAAGGATTACGAAAGAACTAAAAATGCACTTCATTGTAGAGTGATTTTATTCACCAGAAATCGCTCTGAACGCGTGTTCGGTGATCTAGACCCCAGGAGCTTCCGGGGCCCAGGCTGTCTCTCAACACTCGCCTGAAGTGCTATTTTAGTAGCACCTCCCCCCCCCCCGCCCTGCCTCATAAGGCCGTACCACTTTCATATTTTATTACCAGGAAACCATGACAATATTTCATTGAAATAAAGGAAATAAAGAAATTATTATAGACATATTACATACCCGGTGGGTTTATCCTTTATGAACCTTTAAATGACACTAATACCCATCTCCCATCAAAGTCGCCGCCTTTGAATATACCCTACATGATATCACCCTCGGCACCAGGAGAGCAGGTCTAATAAGACTCTGTGAGTTTCCAGGGTTCAAAATCGTTGTTTAGAAAAGTTTTACAATTTGGTTAACAGGGTAATCTAATGGTTAATACAAAAGACTGTCTCCTACTTGTTACATTAATTAGCATATGTATGGTACATTGCTTTGCTAATTATACATGTACTGGTATGGTATCTGATCTGACCCTTCTGTCTGATTAATCAACATACATAGTGTATGGTCAGTTGAATCCTGTAATTAGGCAAAAAAAACTTTTGTTTCTGATCACATCACACTTTTCTGCTGTATTATCTCCCTTGACTGATATGAGAATTACCAACCTTTGAGTTGTCTGTGATGCAATGTTATGTTCATGTCTGAGATTAGGTCAGCCCTCGTTTGTCTGCTTGCTTTTTACGCAAACTGCCGTAAAACCCCACTTGTGTAGAACCAAACAGGAAAATAGCGGATCGTGAAAACCACATTTTCCAGAGAAAAGTCTTGAAAATAATGGAATTTCGTGTCTGGCTGAATTTTGTTGTAGGTCATGGAAAACTGGAATGGAATTCGAAAATGTTAGGCAGGTCAACATTTGACAGGATTTTTTTACTTCTTTTTTTTAACCCTGGACGTAACACTGGGTATTTATTATTCAATGACCCTGATTTCAAGAAACTTTGCCCCTGCATTTCCATGTGGTCCCGGAATCACCGGGCGTAGATTAGGTCACGATTGACGCCGATTGGTCAATAAAACAACTCGAAAACCTATATTTCAAGGGAAATTAACTTTTTATCAAACACAGTCACACGACAGTCAGAGCAACAAAAGCGCTCTGTGTTTTAATTCCGCCATAGCAAAAAGGCACGTGTTGTTGTTGTTCGACTTATTGACCAATCAGCGTCGTCTCGCCTTGAGCGCTGAACTGCAATAAAACAGAGATTGCCAAGTTCTGCTGAAGATGTAACAGTATTTTTAAGGTTGCTAAAACTCAGCGTCTTTGGACGTTTACGGCCAGCGTCTTTGGACGTTTACGGCCAATATTTGACGGATTACAAGAATCTTTGGGTTACAGCTTGCACAACAAGCCTCTATTATGGAGTGAATTAGGATGCGAAATAGAGAGGTAAACAGATTTCTGTAAAAATGTACACAGATTATGTCGGAGGTCGAGGGGGAGTGATTCACCATGTGTTGTTTATCGTTGACCATAACCCCCAGATAGTTCAGCTGACACACCGCCAAGTATTATTAACAGCATTGATGCTCATTCAATTAATGTACCAGTGTCGTTCCCGTCCGAAAATTATTTTTATATACTTTTATATTGATGGATCTTCATTAAAATACAGCTGTGTTGTCTCATTTCTGCAGATGTCGCAAAAGATCTACTTATACTTTATTTCTCTCAAACGAGGCCTTGACTCCATTACTGTCACTGGATATCTGCACATGCATGAATGTATAAACTGAGACACATGATCTCGCTGCATTATTACACCCCAGCTGGATGGGAGGTGAAGCCTGTTGTCCTGAGTTGGTGAACCGAAATCCATCCGTATTCATCTACCCCAAATTCGCTATGGTAAATCCACTCCTCCGTTTCCTTTAAAGCCAAAAGTTGTATATTTCATCCGTAATCCGATCGAAACCTGACAATTTCGACATATGAGACCAAGTCATGCCACTTTTTTATACGACACAGCAACCACCTTCGCACCGGATAACTCTCTTCGTCTGCTAATGACCTCGGTCATGATGATGAAAAAACTTCAAAGCAAAATTATTAATCTACCCAGTATTTATAAACCACTGGTCTATGTTTAGATGCTATACAGGCTGTCTTTTATTCCTATGCTAATACAGCTTCATCATAATGGAAATTTCGCCTTTACTATAGGTCTCGACAAGTGGTTGGCCGAAGTTTATAAACTATCGCTGACAAAAGATAATTATTTTCCAGTACGTGTTGTAAACGGACATGGCGTTGTATGCGCGTAGTTGCATTGGCAACAAAGTTACATAACCGGATAGAATTGTATTGGGCCAATATGACAGGATGGAGATCAAGTTCGAGACCCATATTCAGTGTAGGTAGGGGCTTAGGCTCATTACCCGACACTTCGGTCAGTCTTTTGTAGACATTCTAGTTTGGTCCCTTGCGATGATTCTATCTTTCTAAAGATTCTCATCTCCATATTTGCAATATTCCCTGAATTTCGTAAATATCAAGGAACAGAATGATCCACTAATATAAACAATCTTTTATTATGAACGATGAGCAGATTCAGTAGTAGATTACATCCCAAAGCCTATAGGCTCTAGCTTTAAATATTGATGGCAAAGGAGTTGGTACGATAAGGCGGCATTCTGGCCTACAAGTGGTGCGGTTGGAATCGAAAAAAATAAAATATCCTAAAAATAATTGTGTTTTAATGTAACGGCATGTAGGTGCACAATATGTGAAAGTTCTAGCTCAATTGCATTACGATTGTAGTTATTACATGAAATTGAAATCCGCAGCATGTGCTATTTCGTGAAAAAAATGGTCTAAATCGAGACATTCAAACACTCATTCAGACACGAAGGACCCCTTGGACCAAAAAGATTTTCCAGCAGTGGAGATATAATGCCACCGCACATCACCAGGTTAAATGTCGTTTTGCTCCAAGGGGTCCTTCGTGTTTAAATGTGTGTTTAAATGACTCCATTTAGACACTTTTTCACGAAACAGCACATGCTACAAATTTCAATCTCATGTCATAGTCATAACGCAATCGAGCTAGAACTTTTACATATTGTGTATATATATTTTCTCTTGCCGTTACATTAAAACACAATTATTTTGAGGACATTTTATTTTTTTCGATTTCAACCACACCACGTATACGCCAAAGTGACGCCTTATCGTACCATCTCCTTTAGAAGTCCATACTCCATTTAGACGTCCATAGCAGCAGGAAATATCAAGCCTATATTTTCCTTTCAATTCTGAACATTCAGGTTTAGTCAGAGGGGGTCCTCGAATTGTCACCTTTCACGAAATATATCATTCGATTTGACGACTTCATTTGGTGCAAAAATACAAGCGTCTAATCCGTCATTCATTATTCAGCCGTCGTCCTTTAAAGAATTTCCGTGTCCATAATCCAATGACCTAATTCATATAACAGCATTAGCAGCAACTTCAAAAAATAAATCATAGTATATATTAAAATAGGGTAGTTTCCCGCAAGACAGAAGCGGACAACAGTTTTCAATGATGCCGGGAAGACATCATAATGTTCCGAAAATATCAAATCCGTATCGCTGCTCAGTAATATATATGACTTTGGTTAAAGTCGTTATCTAGATTAGGATGTATCTCTGTTACGCTTTCAATGCGTCTGTTCATATGAGCAGCATGAGAATCTTGAAATACATGGGTTCATACGGCCCCTAGTCCTGGGTTAATTGGAATTAGACAGAAGTCACGAAACGTAATGCCATAGATCTTGCGCGCTACGCTCGTAAATTCGCTATCAGCATGCGATATGTATCCCCAAATTTGAGAAGGGTGGAGGCGGTTTGTGGTTTAGTCCTGTTTTATCAGGTTCTGCAATAATGTTTTGTGACGTTGATTAAAATCGTCACATTTAACACAGGATCTATCAAATGCTACTAGGCAAGATGCGTGTACGTCATATGCAGATCTTACTGGGATAATTTACGATGTCGCAAAGTCGACGAGAAAGAAGGACCGCTTCATTTTTATACAGATATAGGTTAAAATATGATGTGCCGTTAGGGCTATCTGTAGGTTCCTTCAAATCCAGTTAAGGTGAATATATATCCTTTACTGCGTCATCTCTAAGCAATTATCCACAGCGATATACATGTAGCCTATATTGTTTATAATGTCTATATAGCGCTTGGTGAATGAGAAGGAACGGGCTTTGTATGGATCGGTTTTTGAATTCGCCCGCGCATAGTCGTATTCATAAGAGAACAGATATAGGTCAGCTAACAGGGGTGCACAATTAGTACTCATTGAAATACCTATATATTGTTGATATATTGTGTTGCACATGATGGCTGTACATGGATAGTCACACATGTCCAGCAAATCATATCGTAGTTAGTAATATCATCGCTATATGGCCGAAATAGCGGTGAACGCGACGTTAAACCCTAACTAACTCACTCACATACCCAAATTTCACATAGATATTTTTAATGAGAAATTCAAACAACTCAACAAAAAGACAATCCACGAATGATATCCCTTGTATGCAGTAGACCTAAAGAATGCTTTACGGCTTCTGACATTAATATATCGGCGATCAGTTTTCTTGTACACAAATACTATTAACAGACATACTTAATAGCCTCAGAAACACTCTTCAGGTCCAAAAACCTGCGCCAGGGAAATTGAACCAATGTAATCCGCGGTTGACTGGACAGATCACGTGCGTCAGGACAGCCGTATTCTCATAGAACTAATTCGTTTGTATGATATCCTAATACGGCCGGTCTAAGTGTAAGGCCAATACATCCTGGACGTCCTGTTGGAGAACACTTCGTTGCAAATCAATGATCAACTCTAAGACAAATCATTCATCCGGAATCTTTTTACCCGTAGTTCGTTGATGATCCTATCATGTCATCGTAACTCATCCTAAATTGCACGAATCAATACTTTAAAATATGTAATATCTGTATTTGATCGAGGCAAACTGTAGAACATTGATTCAATGATGGAATTACATTATTGTGAACTATCATTTGATATACTACCTGTCGTTTGGAAGGTACGTGTTCAAGTGCTGCTTGCACGAGATACGTTATACTCCAGAGAACGTCTCGGACATCTAAGAATAAGAACTGGCATTCTGTGAATACTCCCGTTTTGGGCCGTTTTGATTTTGTCTGGCCGTCACATAGTTAATCATTTTCCATCAGATGACTTGATACACAGCCAAATCTCCACATGTTGGTACGATATGGTAACTGAATGGTAACCGCAAGGAAGGGCCCAGAACGGTACACCTCAGTACAGTACCAATCAGTACAGACCAGTATCCACACAGTACCATTCAGTAACTGGTCAGTACTGATTGGATACTGTACAGTACCACACGGAACATGACTGGACAGTATGGTAACTGAACAGTAACCAACCTGTTACTGCGCAGTACTACTCAGTTACCTCATGGAAGCAGGCTGTTGCTAACTTACATGTACTGCTCAGTTCAGTTCTGACCTGTGGTTATCACACAGGAACTGTTCAGTTACAGCTCAGTTCTTACATGTATGGTGGGCCTTTCCATGCAGTACCATTCAGTAGTGTACAGCTCAGTACATGTCTGTGAAAAATTGCCTGTGTAGGGTTATTACATCATCGCTTTGTAATATTTGTATCTAATACAGCTCAAGTCGGTGCTTGGGGCCGTGTGGTCATGTTATTCGATATGTCTACATGAACAGTTACAATAAAAGCGTGGCGAGGATACAAATCATCACAGAGATCACGTTTAGTTCTTGTGATGCCTTTAGTAATATTCAGTCAGTGTATTTGTCTCTGGGGTCATATGACTTCTTGTCAATACACCGGCATCGATTATCTACCACCCTTTTAATGTTGCGTTTAATCCATTTTTATTACGGGATACACGTCGGTGATATGAATATGATGGCAGAAACTTCAAATGTCCAACTGATTTGATAGAGGAAATATTGGCCTTTTCTCTTTTGTTAGAAAACTTGCTTATATTTAGCTGGATTTGCCTGGTCGGAGTTTGGCAATAAGCTATTATCTAATACTAACATACGAAGAAGAAAATTCTTCTGAATATTGGACGACCATACTTTTAATAACGTATGTCTGCTAAATGCTCGCGATTGGATTGCAAGAGTTAGATACGATGTTCAGTAATCAGACGTCTTACATATAATATCAGAGTGCATAAACGATACCATCTTACTTGCCCGCTATATCCTGATGCACCACTAGGAGCCATTCTCATGGTATAAGATTGTATACCTTTTATTGTCAGATATACCCTTTGATTGCCCTGGGATTAAAATCGTGTAACTCAAAATCGATACAGATCGAATGCGCATGTGCACCGCGTGGTCAGAGAGTGTTACAGCGAGAGTTTAGGAGGTTACAAACTCTGACAATGGTAGAATTCCATGAGCCCAACTGGTCAGACGTATGTAGAGTGGGAATCATACCTAGAGCTATTCATTGGCCGTCTGACAACACCATACCATAACAGAGGGCTTCATTGGCCGTCTGACAACACCATACCATAACAGAGGGTTGGTTTCTCATAACGATGACCGTCTGACAACACCAAACCATAGCACAGGGCAGGTTTCTCATAACGATGACCGTCTGACAACACCATACCATAGCACAGGGCAGGTTTCTCATAACGATGACCGTCTGACAACACCATACCATAACACAGGGCTGGTTTCTCATAACGATGACCGTCTGACAACACCATACCATAACACAGGGCTGGTTTCTCATAACGATGACCGTCTGACAACACCATACCATAACACAGGGCTGGTTTCTCATAACGATGACCGTCTGACAACACCATACCATAACAGAGGGCTGGTTTCTCATAACGATGACCGTCTGACAACACCATACCATAGCACAGGGCAGGTTTCTCATAACGATGACCGTCTGACAACACCATACCATAACACAGGGCTGGTTTCTCATAACGATGACCGTCTGACAACACCATACCATAACACAGAGCTGGTTTCTCATAACGATGACCGTCTGACAACACCATACCATAACACAGGGCTGGTTTCTCATAACGATGACCGTCTGACAACACCATACCATAACACAGGGCTGGTTTCTCATAACGATGACCGTCTGACAACACCATACCATAACACAGAGGCTGGTTTCTCATAACGATGACCGTCTGACAACACCATACCATAACACAGGGCTGGTTTCTCATAACGATGACCGTCTGACAACACCATACCATAACACAGGGCTGGTTTCTCATAACATGACCGTCTGACAACACCATACCATAACACAGGGCAGGTTTCTCATAACGATGACCGTCTGACAACACCATACCATAACACAGGGCTGGTTTCTCATAACGATGACCGTCTGACAACACCATACCATAACACAGGGCTGGTTTCTCATAACGATGACCGTCTGACAACACCATACCATAACAGAGGGCAGGTTTCTCATAACGATTACCGTCTGACAACACCATACCATAACACAGGGCTGGTTTCTCATAACGATGACCGTCTGACAACACCATACCATAACACAGGGCTGGTTTCTCATAACGATGACCGTCTGAAAACACCATACCATAACACAGGGCTGGTTTCTCATAACGATGACCGTCTGACAACACCATACCATAACACAGGGCTGGTTTCTCATAACGATGACCGTCTGACAACACCATACCATAACACAGGGCTGGTTTCTCATAACGATGACCGTCTGACAACACCATACCATAACAGAGGGTTGGTTTCTCATAACGATGACCGTCTGACAACACCATACCATAGCACAGGGCAGGTTTCTCATAACGATGACCGTCTGACTAACACCATACCATAACACAGGGCTGGTTTCTCATAACGATGACCGTCTGACTAACACCATACCATAACACAGGGCAGGTTTCTCATAACGATGACCGTCTGACTAACACCATACCATAACACAGGGCTGGTTTCTCATAACGATGACCGTCTGACAACACCATACCATAACACAGGGCTGGTTTCTCATAACGATGACCGTCTGACTAACACCATACCATAACACAGGGCTGGTTTCTCATAACGATGACCAGCATTTTTTTTTTTCGTATGACATTCGCAACATCATGACCTTTCCGAATTAAGAGTCAAATCCCCTTTGGGTGTCTTTAATTAAGATGTTCTTATCCAACGAACGCCGTTTTCAGTTTGTTTCGGCTGAAGAGACGTGCCTATGTCATTTGATCCCTGCCATCTGACAAGGATAAAAGGCTTTCCCATCCGGACCTTTTCCACATAAAGTAAGCATACAATGGAATAATTCGAACTAGACTCCTCTTTCGTCCGTAAACTTGCTGTTGCTCCTAGTATCCTTGGCGCACAGTCCGTTTCCACGCAAGGCAAGTACTGAGTGCAGTACAGACCTGCATACGGAGGATGGCGGATTTTCACAAAAGGAATGGCTGAAATTTCTTAGTCCTTAGCTAATTCCTTTGGGGTAATTGTCAGCCTATTGTCTTATTTCTAGAGGATCAGTATCTATCTGAAACAAACAGATCCCCGGAGAGATGCGGTGTGAAAGTTTTCGATTAATATGTTTCATTGTTCCTGCCACTCAAGCTCATTCGTCTAAAATAACAATAACAATTTTATCGTTGTTCCTTGTTTTATAATAGAGAAAAAAAATCCGAAATTCTGACATCACGTCATTATTTCACTAAATGGATGATCAAATGGATATTTCTAAGGCGAGTAACGTACCTAGAACTGGTCTGTAGTATCGGCTCCCGTGAGACAACTCACCGTCATCTGATGTGAAGAAAACTACCCCATGAATCAGACATGTTCTCGTAATAGAGTCGTAGAAAAACGACATGCAGTTTCCGTTTTTTAAACACCGCACGTGACAATAGATGCGAGGTTCGCCGTTTATTCGTAGTCTTGCAGAAGTTTGTATGACCTTTCCATCGAATTCACTCACAGTTTTCGAATACAGCTCTTGAAGTATAGCTCCGAGAGCAGAACTAATAATCACAGCCAGAACAGCTCCACAGAAGAGAGAGGGGAACACGCTCATTCCAGAGTGGCATAAATTCAGACTATGTTCTTTGTGCGCAGTTGCTTGATAGTTTCGATAAATATGAGGTAAAAGTATGAATTATACATTCGTGTCCGTTGCCTGGGGAGACTTTCAATACAAAACTATTCCACATTGATCTGTCACCACAACAGATATTGTATATACCATTAAATTATTTGCACGTCTATACTGGCTTACTTTGATGTTACCTTCGTATGATATGACATTTATAAGGCCTGTATCAATGTTTTCTCGACCCGAAGATTAGACAAAACCATTATTGAACGTGATACATTTGATCGAATACGATCCAGGAGGTATCCCTTTTGCATGTTAACCCTATCTGGCTCTTTGGGACCTGTCGTGGCCTGGGGGCCATTATAATTTTTAATTATTTTTCTTACCCCTTGGGCTAGGGGGCTGAAACTTACAACACTATACCCTTGGATCAAGCTCTACCAGAAAATGTAAACAAAAATCCAAGATGGCCGCCTTGATGACGTTACAGTGACGTGATTTTCAAAAACGGCATTTTTTGGTCGATTTTTCCGTCAGATTTTTCGAATTTTTTATTTATGCAATTTCATCGCAAAAATAGCATGATAAATTAGTAAATATTAATGTGATGTGAAATAAAATAGTTTTTGCCCACTTTTCATCGCAAAAAAGCCGAAATTTTGAAGAAATATGATAAAAACATCACTTTTCTGGTACCCACATGGCCGCCATCTTGAATTTACCGATGATCCTCTCCTCAGGGGATCATGCAGATAGGATCAAAATGACCCCAATATGATAAACTATAAAGTCACGGAGTTTCAGCTCTCTATTTTTTGTCGTTCCGGAGATAGCGCAGAAAGTTTCGCGGCCATTTCGCCCCCCCCCCCTCCCAGGCCAGGTAGGGTTAAGTAAAGGAACATGCATTATTCGTGAAAAGAGTAATAACGTAAAACTTGGTAGCGCCACTTATAACCAGATCGACATGAAAAACAAGTCCAAACGAGATCTTCAGGCAAGGTACCTATATAGGTTGCACCAACTGTAGAAAGATTGGCACGAACAACAATCCCAAGTGAGAACTTGAGGGGAGTTGGCCCACAGGTGGTGCCACCTATAAGCAGAACGGCACAATCCCAAGCGAGATTGTCCGGCAAGGTACCTATATACCAAACTTGGGAAGAATCCATTACTTTTTTAAAAGTTATTGTCCAGAAACGCAATATAACATTGGCCCCCAGGTGGCGCAACCTATATGCGAATCAGCATGAGAAACATTGCCAAGCGAGATATTGAGATGAGGTACCCACATACCAAATTTGGAAACAATCGGTCCAGGTTTTCAAAAGTTATTGTCTTGAAACACTATGAAAACTTAGCTCCTATGTGGCGCCACCTATGCACGAATCGGCACGAAAACAAGCCCAAGTCAGATTTTTAGGCAAGGTACCCACACACCAACTTTGGACAGAAACCTCGAAAGCAATAGTGTAGAAATGCGATTTTAACTTATCCCCCGGGTGGCGCCACCTAGAGGCAGATCGGCACGAAAAAACAAACCCAAGCAAGATGTTGAAGAAAGGGACCCACTTACCGAATTCGAAAGAGATCTGCTTGGTTTTTCAGGAATTATAGTCAGGAAATAAAATTTTAACTCTGTCACATGTGGCGCCAGATAGATGGATCGTCACGAAAAAAAAACAATTACATAATCTTGTTACCTGTAGCTGCTCGAGATAGCACTGAAATATTCTTGAATTAATGTATCTATGTCAGTGGCTTAAAATTTGCATGGCCACTGTCTCTGTCAAATTCATTTGCGTGAGAAATGTATATACATGTACATTTTCCAGGTCCAAAATCCCCATACTGTACATGACTGAATGGCATGGCTGTAAACTAGGCACTGAATGTACTTCAGATGCAAGTGACTACAGTGGTCATACATTGGGCCAATGACCAGCCATTATCTTGATCCCCACAGTAACCTTTCTGACTCATGCCTGTGTACCAGTCACCAAAGTGCAGTCTATGCAAATGATAATATGGGAATTGGTACTCAAACAGAGACAGCCACTTTACCATTGGTCCAGATGGAAAATTTGCGTATAAGAGAAATTATAGAAAAACACAAGTATCAAGCTTCGGACAGAGCTGAAAAACAATAGGTGTCAGAGCAATATGCATAACAAATATGAACTTGTTTGACGAAGGCATTCGGAAGTTATCCGATGGAAAAATTAAACAAAAGGAAAATTTGCATGAAAGGGTTTCGGACAGAGCTGAACAAATAGGTGTCTTTCCCTAGACAGGAGCAATATGCGTCACAAATCTAGAGTTGATTGACACATGTATCCAAAAGTTATCCGACGGAAAAGAAATCCCGGAAAAAGAAGAAGCGAAAGAAAGGAGAAACTGACAAACACATAAGGCATCCCTAGGGATGCCTAATTATGCTTCAGAATTATTCAACCATGTCTGGTTGGCGGTACAACTTAGTTTAAGCAAATCTATGTTAATAACTGATGAATCCTTCGGTGATTGGCAGGGAATCATGTTTGTTTGTATATCTGTGATAATCAGGTTTTACCATAATACTGTTAACCGTATCTGACCTGCGCTTTTGGAATCTGTCCAGGCATTTCGCCCAACCCCCTCAAATATTTTTATTATCCTTTGAGCTACGGGGGCACAACTTACCACACCTTACCCTTGGGTCAAGCGCTATCAGAAACTGTAAAAATAAAAAAAGATGGCAACTTTGATGACGTCACAGTGGCGTTATCTTCCAAACAGTCAATTTTTGGTTGATTTTGCGGTCAGAATTTTTGAAATTTTTGTTTATGTGTTTTCATGGCAAAACCGGAAGATAATTTAGTAAATAATAGTCTGATGTGAAATAAAGCAGACTTTGCACTATTTGACTCCAAGAAAAGCAGAAATATTGAAGAAAACTGACGAAAATGTCACTTTCTAGTACCCTACATGGTCGCCATCTTGAATTTAGCCATGATCCTCGGATCGAGGAGTTATGCAAATAGGCTCAAGATGACCCCAATATGATAAACTAAAACGTCACGGAGGGTCAGTTTTCATTTTTTGGACGTTTCGGAGATAGGAGAGAAAGTTTGATAGGGGGCGTAATGGCCACCTTGTCCTGGTAAGGTTAAAATATATTTGTTGGCATTTAGAAAGAGATCGAATAACAGTATTTTCGTTAGTATAATCCCAAAATATCGAAAATACTGGCATTCTACTGTTGTTGGGCATGTGGTTCTTTGTACATTTTACCATACCGGTATTGTCTTTCTTGAGGAAGGACATCTGAAATATGTGTAATATATTATTGTATTTTCATTTTGTTACAGTAAACTGCTGCCCATATCTGTCTACGTCACCCTCCTCAAGTGTGAATAAATGTACATTTGTGTATACACGTCTTCCTGTTTCAAGACCTGGCAAACCTTGAGTTGACATATCCTTTGTTCCGAATCGATAACTACCCAATTTGCCTTTGGGAACAACATGTACTTTCCTGTAGTGCCCCTCATCCCAAGTACACTGTTGCATATTTGAAACAGGTATCGCATTACATGGGATAACAAGCCTTTGTTTGAGACATACTCCGAATGTCATGAATAAATCTGCAGCATAGAACGACCGCGGTACATGAAATATATATATAGTGCTTGCGCGTACAGTGAATTAACCTCACAAAATCCTATTTTGCCACTAATGCCGATGCCTGGCTACTAGTTTCAATCGCTACAAATTATGTATGATGAGATTCCAAAAGTTGTTATGGTACCAGGGAAAGAACACAGGGATATCTGAATTCTGGCCATAAATATTGAAAAATGTCAATCTGTTGTATTCGATCTTTATTTCAAAGGCCAGAAAATTGTATTCGATATCAATTTTAGTATTTAACATTTCAAATTCAGCATTATTTTAAAAAGCTTTGCGACTCCCCTTGATCGGAATTTTAAAACCAAAATAACGCTTGTATCCCCACCCTTTTTTCAAAGGTAGACTCTGTCCGACTGGAACTAGAGAATACTGATATAGGATCTAGCATATCTGTATGAACGATTGTATAGTGGTATATATGAGACGGTCTCATAATTTTTGTCACAAATTTAAATATGCTATTCAGTTTAAACGGGTTTGGGAGATCCCGCTCTCTGAAATGGTGGTAAAAAGGTATAGTTTTTGCTCAGTAATCAGTTTACATAATGAATTCAACAAAATCCAATTGACATATATATCACAAACATACGGCAGTAAAAAATAGGTTGTCATCTATCTAATTTGTCTAATAATAGAACAAATATTTGTAATGCTATTGAACAAACTCGCCTTGTGTATACTTCCTTTTGGGTGTACACTTCGGGATGGTAGCACCAGGGCTGCATAAAGCAGGCTATGGAGAAAACTGCTGCATAATTTGGAGATAATAGAAGTTTGAAAGACACTGTTACAATTTTCAGTTTTCAAATTCAAATTTAATTTCAAATTTTCAAATTCAATTTACATTTTCTAATAATTCATTTTGTTTTGTTAAATTCCGTTAAATTTTTAATATTCATTTCAATTGAAAATGGAATGTTATTTCAGATTTTATAATTTCACTGCAAATTCTAACATTTCTAAAATAAGGAGGTGGCCCATGAAAATGAATTTTGAATTTGAATTTGAAATTTTTAATTTGAAATTTTTAAATGCTAAAATTGTAATTTGGAAATTTAATCCTGGAATTTTTAAATTATAATTTTGATTTAAAATTTAGAAATGTTAGAATTTGCAGTGAAATTATAAAATCTGAAATAACATTCCATTTTCAATTGAATTGAATATTAAAAATTTAACGGAATTTAACAAAACAAAATGATTAGAAAATGTAAATTGAATTTGAAAATTTGAAATTAAATTTGAATTTGAAAACTGAAAATTAAATATTTTAATAAAAAACAATCCAAGTTGAGAAATAAACATGTGAGTATTGGTCTGATAAAGTCACATTAAAACAACTTGCATCTCAAGCAAATTAAACATTGGTGCTTAACTTTTAGCTGAAAAGACAGTCAACCGCTGAACAAAAATCCTTAACCAGTCGGTTATTGTGGTCCGCTACCGACACCGCGCTCACTCTCTCCCTCTCACTATACCTCGCATTACTTCGTCGAGGCGAATTAATATTGACTAGCTGGTTTTAAGGAAGGCGTAAATGTACATAGAAGAATACAACAAACTCCAGTCCAAATTAAAGAAAGGACCATTTGACTTGAGACCAGTTATTGCTTGCACCAAGAATAAGAGCTTACGTGACATCCTGGTGTGTGCTAAGCTACGCCCATTATCATTCCCTACATAAGCAGTGGGAATTATCTGGGTAAATTACATGACATTAACTTATGTCCCCCGGTGGACATTTCCTCCAATGTACATTTCTCCCATCCTATACTTTTAGGTTATTTTGAACATAGTTTTTAAATAATTTGGCACATCATATATAATATAGCACATTTTTAAATAATATAATGGATCACATAGTGATAACATATAAATCATATACATATTATATATTTTAACATTTTAAGAAAACATATTGTGGTAAAATAAAAGATGTATTTTTAAACAATATTATTTTGTTCTATTTTTACCTCAGTTTTCACTTCAGTTCGGTTTTATGCTCATCAAATGGCTTCATGACGCCGACCTACGAACAGTTACGATATATACCATGTATACATCTTTTATATTGTTTTAAAATGTGCTGATTGTATAATACTGATAGATACTGTGTATATGTATAATATCTTATCACTTTGTGACTCAATTATCGTAAAACATATATGGAAATCCTTATATCTTTATATATAGAAAAAAAAATGCGTAATTACAAAATTATTTAAAAACCATGTTCAAAATAACCCAAAAATATAGGTTGGAGGAAATGTCCACTGGAAGAAATGTCCACTGGGGCAAATTGGTCCATGGGGGAAATGTCCGTACACCATTCCAATATAGCCAGGGGCACTAAATGATGCAGTGTGAAATTATATTAAGACCGATTGAAAACACGTTAATAATATGAAGAGCTATTCGTCGATAAAGTGATTCGCGGTATGGTATATGTATTATACATATGAAAAAGTGACAGGGAACGTGACACAGTTCTGCACTACGACGTAACTGCGAGAAGCTCGGAGATTACATTCTGTATGACGTATTTATTCGCATTCACCGGTTTGAGGTCATACTGCATCATGATGATAGATAATACTACATACAATGAGGTTATGTTTGTTATACTGACACAGAGATAAACTTTATAAAAATACGGGCGAATCCGACATGATTAATTGTATGCATTCATCATGTCGGCTTCGCTACAAAAACCCCGCAAAAAATAGACGGCGTTTTATTATTATAAAACTATTAAAATTATTATATTTTATAATATTATCCTCATCGTAACATTAACTACCGTCAGTGCAACTTGTCTTGTAGTACGCCACAATTTATTTCTTCAACTTTGGGGCAGCATAAATTATTAAAATTATTTGTTTCAGTCTCAAATTGCAGGCTATATTCATTTAGCTAGTCAATGTCCACAATGTCCAGGCTGCACTGCACCTGGATGCGTTTAGATAAAAGATTTGCTAGATGCACTGTGTACTAACTCAATCTAGCTGGTATGAATAGGGGCATAGCTTTTAATACATCTTGAGAAGGGTAAATATGATTATAAAGCCATTTACCTGTCTCATGTCCTACTACACTACAGAGATTAATGCTAACAGAACATACGTCTATCTATGATACTGTATGTTGTTTAGGCTTATGATAAACCATAGAGCCTACTGTTTTAGTAGGCTCCATGGATAAACAAAGCCGTGTTCTGATACATGTGTTTCCTGATCTAAAGTCCACCCTGGTTCTTCGACCTAAAAACATTAAATTCATACAGAAGCTCAAGAAATCCTAGCTGAATAGCTGTCCATTTATCATCATCATTTATCAAGTTACTGATGACCCCCCTCTACACACAGTCTAGTTACACATGACCCCCCTTCGTAGGGCTCGAAGTTATTGGTGACCCCCCCTCAAATTCCACCGCCCCCCCCCTCAGGATAAATTTTGAATGGTCCCCTAGGAACACTTTTAGCAAAAAAGTTTATATTCACAGCCCTGTGCCCGTGCCTACATTTATCAAAATATACCTTCTGGACGGACTACTGAGGAAATATGAATGACGTAGTGAAGGGTATTTATCCACCTTCACTGGATTTGAAGGAAACTACAGATGGCCCCAACGGAACATAGTATTTAGACTTATATCTCTATTAAAAAAATGATGTGGGCCTTCTCTCTCGTCGACTTTACGACAAGAGAGATGTATACAATTTCGACATCGTAAACTATCCCTTTTTGGAGAGTAATATACCAGAGGGATCTGCATGTGGCGTATACATATCTCTCCTAGTAGCATTTGCTAGATCCTTCGTTAAATGTGACGATTTTAATCAACGTCACAAAACATTATTGCAGAAACTTACAAAACAGGGCTATATCATATCAAACAGGGCGCCTCCACTCGAAGTTTCTCAGATTTGACTATACGTATCGCATGCTGATAGCAAAATACGAGCATAGCGGGCAAGATCTATGCCGGTACGTTTCGAAACTTGTGTCTAATTCCGCTTAACCCGGTGAAGGGGCCGTATCAACCCATGTGTTTCAAGATCATCATAGTGTTCATTTGAACGGTCACAATCAAAGCGTGACTGAGATATATCATACAAATTTGAAATCTGGACACAATTCTTAATGCTGGAAGAATGATTGCATTCATCATGATGATCCAGAAATATCAAATCCGTATCACTGATCAGTATTCTTAATCCATATGATTTTCGTTATCTAGAGTATGTTGTATCTCAGTCACGCTTTGATTGTGATCGTTCATATGAACACTATGATGATCTTGAAATACATGGGCTCATACGGCCCCTTTCCCCAGGTTAAGAGATATAATATTGAGCAGGTATTCACAGGAAAAGTACGAGTTATTTTCATGCTTTTTTTCCGCAGTTCAGTGTGTGATTTTCCCCGCCTAATATCCACATCTTCATTTTATCAAGCCAATTTCTACGTTCCCACTTCGAACTTCCCTTGATATATGTGGCCTTCTTAAATGTTCAAAGAACTTATAAATAGACATAGACGTCACTGACCTCGAAAACATTTGAACTTCGACATGGGTCGTAGAAGAGCGTTATTGATTGGCTGACCTATATAGTAGGCTAATACAAACATTATGTTAGGAGGAATGATGCCGCTAATAGAGGATGATGTCATCCTACTCGCAATCGACGTGTACGTTCTGATTGGTTTGTCTCTGGTTCGTAGATGAAATTTACACCTCGGATTTCGAACACTAAAGGGGTCACATAAATCAAGGGAGATTGGAAGTGGGAACGTAGAAATTGACTGGACAAAATAAAGATGAATATTCAAGGCTTCTTTGACACGTCTAACCTTACCGGACAATATACCCATTATGAAAGATTTGAGCGACGGCGTACTGAATTTGTTTGGGTACGTTCCTACAGAATATAGCCCCAAAGATTTGTACTAGTGCCGCGCTACTTCGAATCGAACTTGATGTTCGTGAGCTGGAATGACTTCTGCAAAAAAAAAGGTAGCTAAGAAACTGGTCCTGCAAATTACTCCAACTACTGAAAGAAAAGACAAATGAAAGATGTCCGTGATGATATCCCTATAATATGGCTGAATCTGCCTCATGTTGGCGAGCAGAGAGAATGCAGAACAGCGGGCAGGGAGAATGCAGAACAAGGAAGTGCATCGATAAAATTACTAACTGCTGAGTGGGACTGTCGAATTAAGTGTAAAATGACAAAATAAGTGTAAAATGACTACAAACACTAATTGTTTTCTTGACAACGAATACCTCTTATGTACAACAGTGATGCTATTTATAAGTTTATTTGCCATGGATGTAAATATACTTATATAGGGAAAGAGGTGCTTAATCAGTCGCCTTAAACAACATGTTAGCGGTAAATGACATAGTGACATTTTAACCCACATTAAAAATCTGTTTCAACGGCAATGTGAAGACATGTATGATATAAGAAACATCTAAACCATTGTGCCATTAAACAATTAGTCGCATCTGTATTGTTAAACTGTAAGATTATTGACATAGCTAACGATTGGATTACTGAACTGTGGTATTAACGCATCAAAATAACTCGTAGTTTCCGGTGATCACTCTCAATTCTTTTCGTTGATTAGTTCATATGAGCACCATTTTTTTTGCTTAATTTCATTACTGGTTGAAACATTACTTGTAGCATAGTATGGTTGACTGGTTGATTATCTTTAAATGTGCTGTAAAACTTATACATACACATGGAACCTTTCGTAAAATATCATTTCTGTCGATGACATGGATATATATATATGTCGAAATGTGGCCCTATAAAATGGTTTTTGCTAATATTTTCGGAGTCACTCTTCTCGTGTATTATGCCAAGATAATCAGTGAATACTGCGCTTCTGCTTTCGGATAATCTGGTGTCTCTCTCTCTACATAACTCAAATCTCTATCAAGGTACGGTAACCACATAGCTTTGAAGGTAGATAACTCTTTTTCCAAGATAAGGTAATCACAGATCATGTTCTTGAAACTGAAATACTCCTACAATTCAATTAGCGATACTCGAAACAATGGCGCACTCTATAGCGTTATCAATTCAGCACTGGCGTTGTTTTTTATGCAATGAATATGTATCACCATGGATTCGCCTGACCGGTCTATTTTTCGATTCGTGCAATGGAGAATTCGTCCAATGGTCCTGTGAACGGCTGAGTTTTTTTCACTCTCGATGTCTTTATCGAGAAAGGCTACAGCATGACACAACCTCTATACAGTTATCTTCACAAACAGACACAGGATACTCCAAGGTAGGAATATATTAACCATTTTTGATGGAGCAACCTTCTTCATATGTTGACGTTGCTGCAGCACGAACATGTAAATCTCATCAGGTCTATCATTTGATGGAGTCAACTTCACAGTCGCCTCTCTATAAACAGTCTGTGGTGTTTCTCAGGATGCTGACTATATAATAACGGGAGTTGCGTTGTTTTCATGAGAACACTTGCCACAATAAATCTGACTTTCCCAGCATGTGTTTTGGTTCACGTCACTGCCATCTGTATGAAGAACGGATCCTATATATTCAGCAGTGTGGCCGAACAAAGGAGAATTACAACACATATAAGGGAAGTGGGAAGAGGTGCCGACATACTGACAGAGTCACATGACTTTACAGTATAGTCTTCCGGTTAACCTATTCTAAAGCACATACCAAGAATCTAACGATTCGTGATATGTGTTGTATCTCAGGTACGCTTTTATTGTACCTGTTCATGTGGCAACTTGGATGATATGACCACACGGCCCCTAGCACCGGCATAAGCGGTATTAGATACAAATCTGGAGAGCTAGGATGGAAATGCCCTGACAACTCGTATATTGGTAATTGGTAAGCTGTTTCTCTGTGACAACTCGTACACTGGGGATTGGTGAGCTGTATCGTCGTCAGATGAAAATGACGGCATTTAACACTGAAGACTCGTCTGTAAGGCCCGATGTCGACCCAGCATCAACTTCCCACACATGCCAACATATATCAACGACCAAAAGGTCTGTATAGGGGGCGGGCCTCGGGGACGAAACGTCCACCAGCAGAATCTCGCCATATACAGGTAAAAATTACAACACATATAAGGGAAGTGGGAAGAGGTGTCGACATACTGACAGAGTCATATCCGAAATATTTAAACTGACATATTCAGCTTCATGGAGCAAAATATTTTGTGGAGTCTCATTTCCATACAGAAAGTGTTTTATGTGTGGAAGCCTTTTCGTGAGCAATTCGAGCCTGTACATCGCAAGGTATTACCCCTAATTCGTATTCCAAGGCAAAATTCGTAATTCAATTTTTAAAACTACCAGAGGAACTTATGGTTGATTAATTTTCACGAAGTACCCGAATCAAAACTAATAATCCTGTGTAATTCCCAGCATTCAAAGTCAGAGTTGTTGACACATCTCTGTACTCCTCTTCAGCCGCCCCGGGTATGCACAACATTACAATTATGTTAACCAGTACACCATGGCCTTATGGGGGTTGTTTCACACAGAACGGACATTTTACATGCAAGTTTAAGAAAAGTATTTCGTTGATAGCTTCAGTGATATGTTTATCACTTTTAATTTGCATGAGTCATATCGTAGTTACTTGGACAACATTTAGCTTTCTTATAATGACATAGTCAGAAGGTTCGCTCAAATTGTAAAAGTTATAGATATGGTTAGGCCATGTCCTCACACAAAGCCTGTGATGGGTCCCAAATTTACACAAGCCAATAGAAGAGTCCAAGAAAGACCAAATATATCTCTTAGATTTACCAAACACGAAGACTGTATTTCATTAGATGATATATTGTTAAACGCCAACAGCAGAATACAACATACACAGGATAATCGAACAGATTGAACAGATCGAACGTTTTTATTCTGAAGGAAGATGTTGAATGCTTGCAGCTATATTAGGTACACCATAACTAGAGATAACTTGGCAACATAAATCACATATAGATGTGCATGTACAGGAGTTGATCAATCTCCAAATGTTTACCTGATATTTTACAAAATGTACAGCAAATTTAATCACGGATCTGAAAAAGCTCATGTTTTCGTGGCATTATACTTATATAAATTTCGATAACTTCGAAATTACGATATAGCTCGACATCTGTAACCTTTAACAGTTATAGCCATGCAGTCGTGTATCATGCGAGCAATGGCAACTTACCATGTCTGAACCTGACATTGGCTGTTCGAACGTTATACGTTAAACAGAGTGCATTAAAATTTCATAATGCAATGTCATCGTTGTTGGATTTTCTCTCTGTTATAACACTGGATACTGGATGTGAAGCAGAGAGATTTACTCCCTGATAAATGAAGACCCATAAGTGCAAGACATCCATTGATATACCACAGTTAATCGTAGAGAAAATAAGAATAACCGCAGTAAACCAGTACGTAAACACACTATGTGATATTTAATTGGAAAATGGACGTTATACAGTGATATGTTTACACAGTTACACAACTTGATATCGAATGTGTTCCGGTGGAAATATTTTCGTTTGGTTGAATGTATATCAAACAAGGCGGAGAAACAACATAAATCCAAAAACATACAGTTTGAAGACATTCCGATAAAAGCTTTGTACATTGGTCCGCTATGGTTCTCTCATATAACGTAGGTTTACTTAGTGTGTGAGTCTTACGTGAATCATACATGCCAAAATCTAACTATTATGAGCCGACTTTAATGAGTCACTCAGTTCAGTTTTGTACACGTGACCAGTGTTACTGAAAATGTGTTTGAATCCCTTATATTCAGACCGCCGCAAATCGTCACATAGGATTAGTACCCGCATAGACTGTGGGTCCTATTTTATAGGTACGTATCTGGACATATACACCAGACGCTGTTTATGTCACAGGGTGTCATAGTACTGGATAAACAGCTGTTTATGTCAGAGGGTGTCATAGTACTGGATAAACAGCTGTTTATGGCACCGTGTGTCATAGTACTGGATAAACAGCTGCAACTGACGTACTAACATAATGAGTTACATGTCTTCCATGACATTTCACTTCGGAAACGATTCTTTGCACATTCGGGAAGATAATAATTCGTTAGTTGATAATATACTAGTTTATGCATGCTTACCCGTGGAATAAACAAATTGTTGAAACAAATGTATTGACAAATATTTTTCCGTATTTGAATAGCCATCCTTAAGCTTTCAATTATTGTCACAATTACACTATACCGATTCAAATGTTACACTCAGTCCTACATTTCGTTATATGCAACATACAGTGGCGGTGAGAAAAGCTGTTGCGGCACTGACAAGAAGTCACATGATCCCACATGTCAATTTTCTGAATGCAGCATATCTGAATACATCATATCATCGAATAACCACAAATAAATTATAAGATGATTTGTATCTAAGCCACACACGGTCATTAGCACTGGCCTATGCAGTACAAGTACAAATATTCAAAAGCAATGATGTCAGATCATATGATGGAAAATGATGAAATATGTGACAGTAAGATTGAAGAAACGGCTAAAACGGGGTACATTTGTAGAATACAAGTTCTTATTAAGAGCACGTCTCTGAAGCCCATGGCGGAGACAATGGAGGGGCACGGCAGTCATTAAGGAAGCGTGATCCCAGTCTACTACCAGTGCATGTAATATCCAACGTATTGTTCCTAAAATCCGTGAACAATGATGCTCAGCAGTACTGTATAAACGAAATATTGTTATGAACAGCTAGCTTGGAGGATCTGACAGCCAATTACAGGCGTAGACATTTCGGTGTGAGTCTGCGTCAGGAGAGCTCTGAGACCACTTAGCTTAACGATTGTTTTCAAAATTCACAGAATAATGTACTGAATCCCTTTCTTATTATAGGTCGATCGTTTATCTCCCAATGATATTTGACCAAGACAAAATAATACGTCAATACTTTCAATACGAGAAATTGAAATATATAAGTGGAAAATGTATATACAAAGTGTTGTGTATTTTGCCAGTAATCTTATTTATGTGGACATCAGCAACAGCATACTGAAATTGCAACCGGTAAAACTGAACATCAACATTGGCCGACATATCTAACTATTCGCGAATTCGACCAGATACAGATGTTTGTCCCTCTCATCTACGTTATATAGATACCACCAAAAAGAAGTGCAAAATTACTCAGTATCACAGATCCAAACGGAACATCATATCAGATCTGAACCTCTAGTAGTACGATGCTGATATTCATTGGAATTGGTGATGTGCCAAGAAAGTCAACGACTCGAGTTCATGAGATATAGACTGGAGATTATGAACCGGTGAAACTGGATCGACAAGGATCGTGATGAAAATCAACCTTCGATGACATCACACAGTTAAACACAACATATAAAGGTGGTGAAAAAAGATGTCGGCATAGTGACAAGAAGTCATACGACCCCACAGGCCAATATTCTGACTGCATATATAAACACGTCACCATATCCAAATATGATCCCAGTGATAATTTTTATCTCAGACACCCTTTTATTGTAGCTGTTCATGTAAAGTTAATGAATGGCGTGCCGTGGTCTTGGCATTACAAATCGAAGCATCATTACAAATGAGTAATGACAAAAAAGTATAGATCGGAGTCGTTTTTGGATGTCCTATGGGCATGATGTTGTTGATTTTCACTCCTCCCACTTCATGTGAAATGTACCAACCACACTCTAAACCAAATGATTTTTGAGAACGCAAACTGCGTTCTGAGACGAGCACTTTTCATCCGTATGAGCTGGTCACGTGGGTATCGTCGTTTGATTGTGTCCTGAACAGAGCACAGGGTCGCGACTGTCACAATCTTTTCAGTAATAAATGGAGACTTACTAAGTAAGCAGAAGACAATACAAATTAGCTATGATATTATCCAATAATAACACAACTGAACATTTAATGGGGATATTCTTACCACAAACATCGACCATTGGCGGAAGTGACGTCATTTACTATATTTTAACCTTCAACTTAGGAATGCGTTTTATTTTCCACGCTCGTTCATGTTGCACTCTGCACTGCTCTGTTGCTGTACACGTGCTTGTATACGTGTACGCGTACGTGAGGAGCCGGTCTCAATTGTCCGCATTTCGGGTATTTCTTATTCATTTTATGCCTATTTTTGTTTTATTTCCTGTCATAATCTGGTCATTGTAAGGCATAATAACATACAAATCCTTTCCCAATATTTAGCTTGTTTTTCTTTGCAGGTTCGGTCAATTGCCTGTGACCACGGTGACATGTCTTTGTGAGCTTTGACGTCATTTGTCATATCATCACAGTGATGATATATTTGATATCATCACTGCAGTGAAAATATCGCTCTTATTCGATTGATAATTTTCACTATCTCATCACCAAGTATATAATAAATAATATTATACATTCTTTGTCACAAAGTCAAACTTATTATATGTGTCCTCGTTAATGACTACCGTAATTACTTCTCCTCTTTTCGCTAATCACGAAACTGGTGAAGGGTGTCAATATTGCGAAATCACCATGTCACAATTTAGTCCAAGTATCGTTACATATGAATACTGTACTGTGTTGATTTTCTTGATATAACCATCCTTCCATTTCTCATTTGATAGCTTATCACACTGGATCACCTCAGTCCTAGATAAGTTAGTCAGTTAGAAATGGCATCGGTGTGTTCAATGATCCGACGATGAGCCGCCTCATAAAAAGGCTCTCAATACATTAATAAATTGTATTTGACTACGCCTTCTGACTTTCGACTGAACAAATCCTAAAAGGTTAAGACGACGGTAGCTCAAAACTTTTATTTTCACAATTGTGTTAGCTGTTGTCAGGCCGCCAGCATATGTCGCAATTGCGTCATTAGCTGGCGATTCTGCATGCAGAATCAACCAATAATGACACAATTACGACAAACTCATTATTGCTTGCATTTTCTTATTGTCATATTCTAACGGTCAACAGCGTATATCTCAACCATTAATATCATAAGGAAGAGCATATGCAACCTAGACAGGTAACCAATAATTATTTGATGCAAGCACATCATATATGATATCCCCGTTTTCGTACGAAGTTAGGAATCCATCTTTGGTACATTAAACAATCCGAATAAATTTAAGTCAATATGAATAACCCATGTTGACGTCATCACCGGAAGAGACGTCATCACCGTAACACAATGGCTCAGTTGCACATTATTGACAGAACAAATAAGAGCCTGTCTATTCAAGGATCAGCGACTTCAGCTGGTCAGCTACTGGGTTGTATAATTTCATTTTCTCATATCTTTTAACCCTGGAGACTATCTTGAACTGGTGATAGCTGACATTATTGTAAACATATGTACTATATTTTCCCAGTTTTCAAGCATAATGACACTTTAGCTGAATACTGGAAAACTATAGTACATGTCTTTAAAATTATGCCAGCTATCACCAGTTCAAAATATTCTCCTGGGTTAAAAGACAGGGGAAAGTGAAATATGAAGTTTCTCAGATTTGGCGGAACATATCGCATGCTGATTGCAAAATACGACTGTAGCGTGCGAGATCTATGGCGTTACGTTTCGTAACTTGTGTCAAATTCCGCTTAACCCGGGGCTAGGGACCGTAAGAACCCATGTATTTCAAGATCCTAATGCTGTTCTTATGTACAATCACAATCGAAGAGTGACTGAGATAAATTCTACTCTAGATAACGACTTTAACGAATATCATATGGATTAAGAATACTGATCAGCGATAGGGATTTGATATTTTTGGAACATCATGATGTGTTGCCGGTGTGGATTCTAAGAATGCCCGGTGGCTTCGAGTGTCCGGCCCCTATCTTCTAACCTAGGATATTTTTGTCCACATTGGAGACAAATGTCCGTCCTTGGTTGCAATAGAAAAAGATATGAAAATGGACACTAATCACCAGCACATTCTTATCCATCTCACCGGCACTGTTGACCGCGTCTCTCTTGCAGGAAACTAGACTATTTTTATGTATTTTATGATTTAGTTCTTTGGTGCTAATGCTGATAAATTAGGTCTTTGGATTATGGATGCAGAAAGTCTGCTGAATAATTAATGACCGACTAGACGCTTGTATTTTAGCCGTTGAAATCAACCGTAAATGAAATTAGCGAAAAAGGTGGTCATTTGAACTAACTAACGAAAATACATTGAGTAGGTATTCACCGGAAAAGTACGAGTTATGTTCATGCTTTTATACCGCAGTTCAGTGTGGGATTTCCCCACCTAAATAGTTAAGGATTCTTTATGACGTCTAGCCTTACCGGACAATATACCCATAATGACAGATTTGGACCACGGCGTACTAAAGTTGTTTGGGTACGTTCCTACTGCATGTAGCCCCAAAGATTTATACTAGTGCTGCGCTACTTCGAATCGAACTTGATGTTCGTGAGCTGGAATGACTTCTGCAAAAAGTTAGCTAATTCACTCCAACTACTGAAAGAAAAGACAAATAAAAGTTGTCCGTGGTGATATCCCTATAATATGGCTCAATCTGCCTCATGTTGGCGAAAAGAGAGAATGCAGAACAAGGAAATTCATCGATAAATTTACCAAACTGCTAAGTGGGCCTGTCAGAATAATTGTATATTGACAAACTACAAAAACTAATTGTTTTTTTAACAACGAAGACCTCTTATGTACAAAAGTGATTGCTGTTATTTTCCATGGATGTAAATATACTTACATAGGGGAAGAGGTGCATATTCAATCGCCTTAAACAGTATGTTAGCGATAATTGCAATAGCGACATTTTAACCCACACAAAAGATCTGTTTCAACAGCAATGTAAAGACCTGTTTGATATAAGAAACACCCAAACCATTGTGCCATGTGAACAATTAGCCGCATCTGTATTGTCAAACTGTAAGATTATTGACATAGCTAACGATTGGAAAACTGAACTGTGGTATCAACGCATCAAAATAACTCGTACTTCTCCGGTGATCACTCTCCCAATTCTTTTCGTTGGTTAGTTCATATGAGCAGCTTTTCTCCTAATTTCATTATTGATTGAACATTACATGCTGCATATCCATGTTTTTTTGCTAATATTTTTGGAGTCACTCTTCTCGTGTATTCTGCTAAGATAATCAGTGGATACTGCGCTTCTGCTTTCAAATATCCTGATGGCTCCCTGTCTACATAAGTGTCAAATTTCAATCAAGGTACGGTAACCACATAGCTTTGAAGGTACATAACCCTTTTTCCAAGATAAAGTAACCACAGTTCATATTCTTTGAACCGAAACACTCCTTCAATTCAATTGGCGATAGTCGATACAATAGCCCACTCTTTTGGTTTATCAATTCAGCACTGGCGTTGTTTTTTATGCAATGAATATGTATCGCCATGGATTCGCCTGACCGGTTTACTTTTCGATTCGTGCAATGGACAATTCGTCCAATGGTCCTGTGAACGGCTGAGTGTTTTCACTCCCGATGTCTTCATCGAGAAAGGCTACAGCATGACACAAGCTCTGTACAGTTATCTTCACATACAGACACTGGAGACACCAAGGTAGGAATATATTGTGACGATTCGTTAATCCGTCGATTGTATTTTATAATATTCGCTGTCAGTTCAGACATGTACATATAATAATTTTCGATATGACGAATGACGATTTCTGACCCTGTATTTGTTGATTTTTCTCAATGTAATGTTCGTTCAATTTATAATTCTTTATCAGAGTGGATTAAATACCTTGTTCTTGTTGTTATCCAGTAGTTGTTGTTGAATATCTGGATGTGTGGAGTGAGATTTTCACGTTTATGCACATAATTTTGTTGGCAAACTTTTCCGATGTCAGCCATGTGTACGATGATATCAAAACGAGGCTATACTCTGAAACGCTGCATCTTATGGACGATAACGTAATTGTACTAGCGTTTCATGAATTGTAATTGTTCGAAATGATCTCTTCTCAAAGAGATTGTCTTTATTAATCGCAACCTTTGAATGATTATTTGGTGATTAGCCGTTTACGACGCTAAGCTCTCCTGAGGGTCGAGAGTATCACACTGGATTCATCTCACCAGGTGGCGCTGGGATCGTCTGCCCGCGAAAGTATAAAAGGCCAAAGATACTAATAATTCGGCACTTGGTAATCACCGGGTCAGCTACACAGTCTAAACAACTGTGAGAATAGCCATCAAAATCCCAGCAATTAATTGTCTGCGACAGCCAACAGGATACTACCATACCTTAGGTAACTGGATACCATTGGAATATAATAATGAGTATGAGAAGCAGATAATTTTATTGGTGCAAGGCCTACTCTTCAATGTAAACAAACCGTTGTCAAGGAAATTACGGGAACCCCGATCCCCCTACGAGATATAAATACGGGTGAAAAGAATTTCAGCTGTATGCATATTTACTAGTCAAAATAGAGGCTAAAATGTGTTTTGCAGTGAAATATCTTTATCTTCAAGATCAACATTGAAGTTATTCAGCTATTATCTGATGTTATACATTCAGCCCCGAATTCCAGTGCCAAACCAGTAAATATATAATAACAGAAGAAACCAACAGGAATATACACAGAAAAAAATACACAGACTGCATTCCATACATTAAATAAGAGATATTATAATTCGGGAGTGATTTAGTTCTCACTCAGTGGCGTAACGTCAGAGTCATTAGAACTGAATATCACTACCCGCTTTTATAAATCCGGGTGACCCCAAAATTAAAAGACGGGTAACTCCAACATCAAGGCGAAGTCGATTAAATTAATAGTTACTCCCAATTACGGACACGGGAAGGGTTTAGCTGATATTCTAGACTTGTTCTAGTTTAAGGCTTTAAGCATAGCCCGTGAAAGTTAATATTGGGTTGAAACGATACCAGCATTTCACGACCCGCATTTATAAACCCGGGTATCCCCTATAATAAAAGACGGGTAACCCCAACATCAAGACGAAGTCATTAAGTTAACAGTTACTTCCAATTACGGACACGGGAAGGGTTTAGCTGATATTCTAGACTTCTTCTAGTTTAAGGCTTTAAGCATAGCCCGTGAAAGTTACATATTGGGTTGAAACAACGCCAGCATATCACAACCCGCATTTATGAACCCGGGTAACTCCAAAAGTAAAAGACGGGTATCTCACAGAACAAGATTTGACGCCTGACAAGAATACAGGAGACGTTCATTTAGTAATTTGCACCAAAGCTTCATGGGAAAAGATTTAATACTCATTATAATCACACAGTATTCAGACTTATCCAGATTCTCTTCAATAAGCTATCGCCCGTAAATAAATATCTGGATCTCGATGGCACATATCACCCGTAGATAAAAACCCGGGTGATCTTTCAATATCAGATCGTCACATAGATCTACGCCGGAGACTAGTGAACACAGAATCCCGGGATTGGATTATTACTCTTGGATGACAGACAGAATTATCAGCTTTAAAATACATGCTACGGTACAAAGACGGAACGAGTGTACTAAACCGAATTATACCGGAGACTGCGTTGGAGAAGAATCATAAAGAAATAACAACAAAACACGAATGTTCCCGAGAGACTTGCCTTTTATTATCATGCATCGAAGTTTGTATGATATGTACATATTAATTCAGATGGAATAAAATTTGATCTAGTTGAACATAAAACGGCATTATTCTTACCGATATTCTTGATTAAGAATACTCGGTCAACTTTATAAATTCCGGATATTCCGGTGGTGTCAGAACTGATTAAATAATAATGGCGATTGGTATAACGTATTAATCAGCCATCCTGACCGATCAGCTGCGTAACAGTATTGGAGTATTGTTGCACAGGTTGACCGTTACAATATTAACAATTGTTGATGGAGCAACCCTCTTCATATGTTGACGTTGCTGCAGCACGAACATGTAATTACAAGAGTCTGGACCGTTATTCATAATTCAGCCGTCGTCCATTAAAGAATATCCGCGTCCCTAATCCAAAGACCTTTTCCATATTCCAAATAACAATATTAGCACCAAATTCTAAAAGACAATCCTAGTATACATAAACATAGGCTAGTTTCCTAAAAAAGATAAGCGGTCAACAATTTTCACTGATGCCAGCAAGACATCATGATGATCCAAAAATATCAAATCCGTATCGCTGATCAGTATTTTTAATCCATATGATTTCGTTGTGAAGCCGTCATCTAGTGAATGATGTAACTGAGTCACGCTTTGATTGTGTCTGTTCATATATGCACCATGAGGATCTTGGCATGGGTTCGTATGGCCCCTAGCCTCGGGAATAGACACAAGTTACCAAACGTAACGCCTAGGTCTTGCACGCTACACTCGTATTTTGCTATCAGCATGCGATATGTATCGCGGAATTTGAAAAACTTGGTGGTATAGACATATTTTATAAGTTTCCCTGTTTTATAAGATTAAAATCGTCACATTTAACACAAGATCTAAAATCGCATTAGATCTATCGTTTGACGGTGTTTCTCAGGATCCTGACTATATAATAACGGAAGTTGCGTTGTTTTCATGAGAACACTTGCCATAGTAAGTCTGACTTTCAGACCATGTGTTTTGGTTCACGTCACTGCCATCTGTATGAAGAAATGATCCTATATGTTCAGCAGTGTGTGGAAACAAAGGAAAAGTCACATCAGAAATAGTTAAACTGACATATTTAGCTTCGTGGAGCAAAACATCTTGGTTAGATCTTCCCTGTATTCCATATCGTAGAAAATTTAAGGCCGGCGTCGTCTGTTCAAAATTATGTCTGGATCTAGATTGAGCATTGCGGAAAATATCGGGTCCGAATAAACACCCAATAGACCCGAAGAATGAACGATCATCCCCCAATAAGAGACGATCTGAACTGTGATAACCAATCAGGCTGCCGGAAGTTATCAGCCAATAGAATTTGAATTCGAATTCAGTCCGTCTCAGCAGCGAAATGAATGTTGGCAGTAACCTGGGATAACCTGTTTAGACAGAATCAAGACCCAAATAATATATATATTCAGCATTTGGAGCATTGATAATCAAGACTAACTTAGTGATTGAATATATATCGAGGCTTTTTTCTGCCAATCGCATTAAATAAGTCTTTCGCATGGTCAGAATGAGTTTAGGCACTGTGCCGTGTTCTTCAGTACTTAAGGGTGAAGTCGACGAATATGTAGTGTGAACACACCATCTCATTTATTGCCCATGTAACCCGCACTGTCCCTCTTCTGTATCAAGCTGATAGTTATCGTAGTTAGACTTAGCAAACTATTAACTTGGCGCTCCTATTCCTGTACTAGTTCTGTCCCTCTCGCTAACTGTACTAGACTTCATCCTCATCCTTATTCACCAGTATATTAACAACCATTTGTAACGTCATCGCCAAAAGCTGCAAAAGAGAAAGCCGTCTCGAACCATTTGGTTCACGACTATTTCATACTGTCGAATCCAAACAACCAAATCATACGAAAACAAATTTCTCTTTTGAGATTTTGACGAGGACAGTTACACATGGCTGTGTATTTTTCACAGGCGGATAAAGATGAAGGTTAGTCCAGTTACAGAGGGCGGAAGGTTGCGGTAAATGTCGATGTACAACGGCGCCGATTGCGACCTGCTGCTTTCCTGGCATAACGGACACCTGGCACCGTACTGGTAAGATGGGGTTGCTTCGCCGCCCAAGGATAACTTGCAAATTATGTTGACCATGTATTATGAATGAGTTTCTTGGTCCGTTGGCGGAATATCTCTTTGGGTTTCGAGTGCAACATTCACTCACACGTTGCCGGACATGACATGAGACAGAATTTCCACACAAATGCTGTGTCAACACGTCCTACATTTGGAGGCTGGATGCACAAATATGATATTAAGTTGACGAACGCATCAATCATCAGATTAAGCTAAGGCCAATCTTTTGGAAAGGATATCAATAAAAATAATGCACTGCAGAAGACTTCAAGTGATAGACACATACGGTTGAATCGATACTTTCGGGAGTTCAGGTGGCATAGGGGTGGCGAGGTGAAATGTAGTGGTCCCGGTGCTACGGGGGATATGTCTTGGTCCTTCAAATTTCGCCAGCCAATCTGTAAACCATTGATGTCACCCGTATTCTGAAAATCAGGTTTGGCCAAAGGTTCGCGCTGCGGAGAATTTCGTACATAAACGTTTTGCCACCTGAGGCTATCCTTTAGCTGGACTGCAACTCACCTCGTCAAACCTTACTTGGAAGGAAGTGGACGTGTTTAGATACATAATAAGACGACGGAGATGCACCGTGATTTGGTAAACTCGACCGAGGATGTTCAGTTCCTTCAGTGGCGAAGTTATCCCATATTGCAGGCCTTCTAAAGTAGCCTTTCATAAACATTCTTCTTGTAAACATCACATCTCAAGTGTTCTAAGCACCTAAACTTTAGTTAAGAAAAAAACAGGATAACTCGCATGGACAAGAAAATATGTTGAAAATATGGCGAAGTAACCCCATCTTATGATATTAAAACTTGGTTACATTGGATACCTTCGCTGGATCTTTAGCTTCATGTGTAACTCTGACGAGACTCAAATCTCGGGAATTTGGCGGAAGTTTTCATGGCAGACAATATCTTAAAATTCAAATTCCACGAACGTATCCTAACGCCAATCTGGCCAGTTTTATCGAGGATTGACACCAAGATCTGCTATGCCCAGTACAAACTGGTAAAAATAACGTGTAACTTAATTGGAATTATTATTGCGACGACCGTACAAATTATCTGTTTTATAGATGAATACAACAATCAAGTTTCAATATGGGCATAAAATAAAAACCTTGTTTCAAATATTAGTAACGTGCAAATACAAACTGCTGCAAAAATGCGCGTCATGGCGAACTATAGGTAGCTTTGAAATGAAACACCTGGTCTTCATTGTTCTATTCAATATATCTCTGGAGGGTACAGAAACATCGTTAATATGTATACTGTTGCGAATTGTTCACCACTATAACCGCACCCACTAATTCGGATGCTAGTTTTCAAATTGAAGTTTCTCAATAATAAGTTGTGGGTCCAAATCTTTTCCGTGACGATGTACGGATATTCTCCAGTCCTCCACATCAGCTTGCTATCTGAGAATGAAAACAGTGGCAAATATTTAAACTGTAAGAAATGGACAAAAACATAAAATGTTCTAGAATGCATATATCTTGTGCGCTGTTCTCTTTCTTTCACCTACATCTTCCCACAGTGATCTGGGCGATTTGGCGTGTACTGCAACCTGGACATGGGCTATCCCCCCTCACTAAATATTTTACCTACTCCTTTCGCGGGGCGCTAATTAACCCTATTCATCTCGGTGTGAAACACTCCTTTCGCGGGGCGCTAACAATTATCCCTAATTATCTCGGTGTGAAACTGAAATTGCTGAAAACAAGTCCGCCGAGAGTTACGTCGTCTTTTAACTTAGATGTGACAGCAAGATTAACAGACGGCTCACACTGATCCTGATCGACTGGGTAAACACTGTCCAACTAAACGCTCAGGTTAATTATATGCTAAGTTGTCAGGTTATTTGTTAATTAGATCTAGTCATCTCCGAAGAACTGCTCTTAACACAGGATATAGGCCATTTCAGGCCATCGGACTGATGGCTAATAATTACATGAATTCATATGTGTTGAGCGTACCCCTCAAGCTAAGCTGGATAACATGTGTGACAAGTTGATGTTGAATCAGGGCACTGTCTCCGAAGAAACAGGCTTTATTAGGATATACGCCATTTCGAGCTAATTGACTAATTATTACTAATTAATATGCGCGGATTACAACGATTCTGTAATATTCCGAGTTTGGGAAGAGAAAGGGCAGTACCTCTGACGGAACAGCATTTAAAACAGAATATAGGCTATTTCAGGTTAATTGGTAAATCATAATATGCACAGAATGCAATAATTCTGTAACATTGTCATCGGGCTATGCTGGACATAATGTTTGCCAAATTTGGAAGGAATCAATTCATTATCTCCACAAAAAAAAACAGCCAGGACACAGGACAATCATTTATTTGAGCAATATTTTACCCGGAATGCTAATTCAGGCCAAACTTGTTCTTCCCGGAGATACTGGCAGGATGATCAGTCTGAAGATTGTCCGACTAAATGGTAAGTTGTCAGGCTAATCGGCTAATTTGTTCTAAGCAGTATTCACGGAATGCAACAATTCTGTAATTCTCTCGGGATTCATAATTCTCTTCGGGACAAGCTGGACGACATGTATGCCAACTTTTGAATGAATCCAGTCATTGTCTGCAGAGAAACAGCTCATAACATAGTACATGGTTTATTTCCGATTAATTGGCCAATTCACACTTAATTTATATTTGTGGAATGCAAAGATTCTGTTATCTCGCCCGAGACAACATGAATGAATCCAGTCATTTTCTCCAGAGAAACAGCCCTCGACAGGATATAGGCCATTTCAGACTAGCAGACTTATGGATAATTACACATAATTTCTATGAGCTGAATTCAACGATTCTGGACTATCTCTCTCGGGTCATGTGAGGATTCCGGGCATTATGTACAGCGAAAAAAGGCCTTAGTACAAAATATTGGTCACCGCCAACGCCAACGCCGACTTGGGGTCACAACATATTAAAGCCCTCTTTGTACCTCGTACAGGCGGGTTAACTTGCCCTTTACGGTCAATAAACTACACAATGCATTAGCAAGTAAATATCTGACGAGAAATAAAAAAGTTTAGCCACTTTAAGGCATAAAAAGGGTAAAAATTCTGACGAAATGGCCGCCATTTTAAAATCACCCATAACCCTTTTAGTGAGGGGTATGTAATGGCTTAAATGACTACAAAAGTGGTCAATAGGCAGCTACTTTCCTTTTAATGTCTATAAAAATCGTGCTTCCATAAAATAACACTGGACACATGCCTCGCAAGATGTATTCACTTCACATGAGTCGTAGCAAAATTACTTGGTGTCTTATCTCCATAAAAAAAGAAAGAATACCTTATCGTATTTAATCACAATCCAGTCTATTGACCTTTCTTCTGCACCTCCAACAACCTTTAGAAACAGCGCATGTTTTCGCCTGATAGTGATAGCATATAGGTCCGCCATATTTGATTTCACATGTAGCGGCGACCATCCGATAATCCTTGCCAGTTCAGTTGCCTGCTAAAATAGAGACCCTGAGTACCAGTATGTAATTTAGTTGATGGACCGACCGAACGCTCATAAAGCGCCGGAACTCATTTTGTCTCAAGGAACGTATAGAGTAGAGATACACCAAACAATAGTTACCCGCTGTTGACGACGGTAGAGTGTGTGGTTCGGACGGCGATTACTTCTCAGCTTTGAGCAACTTATCTATCTCAGGGTAACAGTCACCTGTTGATTAGAGCAATGCTAGTAAAGACGATGTGAATGTTGTTAAAGTTATAGTTCTCTGCAGTTTTTTAAATTAAATTTGAAAATAAGAACAACCACTACTCATATGCATCGTTTGTATTGATACAGCATTCGACACTATCTGGCTTCCTCTACCAAACTTTGCACTGCCGCTCCGAAAGGAAGGGAACAAGAGAGCTGCATCTTCCTGACTTTTCAGCGAATCTTGCTGGCGTCATTCTCAGACTATTTGCTTAATCCTAGGTGCAAAGAATCCTGGAAATATTCAAAATGGCAACAACAAGGTGTCCTCAGAAGGTCGTGTTTTTTGTCTTTTTTTTTCATTTTTCTTATCGAAAATGGCATAAAGTAATTTATTCCCAATCATATTGATCACATTTTGAGAGAAATTATGGCAAAATAAAAATCTGTCAAAAACAAAAAGAAAAACAACAAAAACAGAAATAAAAAAATAAGGGGAAAATGGCTTCCGACAAGATGATGTCAAAGCTTTCGGGTTTACAGGAATGAAACAAACATTTTCAATGATCACGGCGTATGATACGAGCATGCGCACTGATGACAGAAAGCGCTTGTGTTTTATTTGACATATTTGAAGACATCTGGATATATGGTAGAACAATGGAATTTCACAAAACATCTTAGATGCAAAGCGAAAGAATAGAGTATGGGGATTCGTACCATGCCAAACTTAGCGAGGTTGGTATCATTTATAATTTTGTGATGGAGGACAGACTAAAACGACTATCTGACTGATATATTATACTATATAGGGGATAGGCGTATATGCACAGTATATAGGCCAACATGATACCGATAGTTGTTCAATTTTTTATTTTGTTTTGTGAATATGTTATCAATGAACAATTAATTTGTGAGTGCCAAGTTAATGTCTTGTATGTTGTAATTAATATGACTTACTCTCCTGGGTGGTTCTCCATAGTTGTGATATATCTACACACGAATTTGCCACCTGTTCCTCAAGGAACGCCACCTCATCTTCCTCAATATCCCATGTACGACTGAAGATGGAGACACGGGTGAACTGAGGATCACAGGTGCCGTCCTCTTGCTCCCTCTGACACACGTACACCACCGCAGTCTGGTAGTCCGTGTAGATCACCTTCCACGCCTCTACAATAGGAAACAAGATAGTCTCTGGCTCTATTCAGTGTATTATTTCCCCCTGAATACCCGCCGCTCTTTAAGATCGAAGTCATAAAAATCTACTTTTGGCAAGTAATGACATCGATTTCACTTTTACTAAAGGACCCTGCAATTAGTTCCAAGTTTAACACATAATGGAAAGTTATTGTACACATTTTAAATTTAATATTGCAGAATAATTAAATAATTTATTAAGTAAACGATTTGCGAGGGCTTTTGGTACTACCGGATGTTCCATTCACCACTGCGCATCTATTGATACAAGGGGATAAAACCCTTTCGGAATAAGGCTATATATCTCAGGTCTATAAAAAGTTAGAGAGAACCTCTCTAAAACGGAGGTAAAAAAAGGTATTTTTTTGCTCAATATCTTTTGATTTATTCATAATAACAAACCAAAATTTTCAGGAGACTTGGCTTAGATTATATGTCACACCCGTGATTTTCCAATGAAAGTGTGCATAATCTAATATTTAATACAGAACAAAACATGTGAAAATTTGATAGATATGTATGTCCATGGTCGCCTATGGCGGATGTCTCTCGCTTTTATATATTGTTGAGGTCATTGGGCATAAACGACCCTTTTTACCTCCATTCTAGAGAAGTCTCTCTCTAACCTGTCTTAGCTCTACTAAGTACATTGACGTCAGTTGCCCATTAGCTTATCAGTTTAAGAACAGTTCTTTTCACACAGAAGTATGCAACATTATCTGTACACAGGTGTTCAGCACAGGTGTTCTCGGGAGAGATTGCATTTCAATGTGGACATCACTATCGTCTAGTTCTAACATTTGATATAATTAAACACCGTGTTATTGTCAATATTCATCACCAATCTCTACTACATCGCAAAATTCATTGTGTGAGTTATTTTGATAATGTTTAGCCAAATTCTAAATATTTTTTTCGTTTATCCTCACCAGAAAGGGTCGAGATGATTCCCGAGACGTACGGGACTGTGGACAAGGATTGTGCAATCTGCCACGTACCCTCTTCTGAACCCTCGCACCGTGGGTACATATCTATGCGGGTCGCTGGCAGGCAGACACTTGAGTTTCTTCTAAAAAAACATTATTGACATGTTTCATCGATTGCATGGTACAGACAATAGTGCATCACGGGATATCGTCCGGTTTTGAACCATTTGATTGGCCAATTCAAATTTTCAAATGGAAATCCGGCATATTGATTGGTTCGGGAAGGAAATGCACCCAATCACAAAGTTATTATGTTTTATGAGGATCCATTCTAATCTCTTTTTTCAGAACTCATTGTTTAGGATTAATTCCCATTTTACGGTAAGTCTCTCCGTGTATCAATAGGAGTTCAAAGGTCAATCAATCTGAGGGAACTCAGATATAATATCACGGAACATTATAAATCCCGTGCGAATTTAAAACTACATCTGGTAGCCAATTAGTTCGCTAGTTTAGAGAAATAACTTTAAAAATACGCCCCTTGTAATTACACACACGAGCACATGGGCCAATACAGTAAACAGAACAGAGAAACAGTATCCAAATATGGCATCATCTCTAGACATCGCGCGTGGTAGCCTAAACGTAAACTTCAAACGCTTTTCTCCCACAGAAAAGTCTGCCTGCGTCGGGTGTTAGAAGATATCAAAAGGCCCACGGTCAATCAATGTCAAGTTCTCTGTCGTCATTAGCTCATTATGGAATCTCGTAGAATATCGGGAAAATTTTCGCCCGAATTTTTCATAGCGTCACATCTAGATGGTATTTCCCTGAAACGTCATCTTGGCTCACCCAGATTGTTCAAAGGTTAGACAAAGTTCATTTACCACAAAATGACATTGAGGGTGGACCAAATTTAGAAAGATTTACCAAATTGGCAACTGGGGGTTTTGTGATATAAAAAGATTTAAATTATAAAAAAATGCTGAACAGCTTGCCCCCACGACTGCACAAAGAACTGGGTTGTCTAATACGACAGATGAACGTATCCAATTACCAATGAGGTAGTATTGTTATAGTGTAGTCCGGTAGGGATCGAATACACATTCACTCTCCAATTCGCTGAATGACTGGCTATTGACAGGACAGTCGCGACTTCTCTAGCGAGTGTTACCCGCGGTGAAAGAACTTTGCGTGAGACAGCATCATAAACATCCGTATGGGACCATTACTCACCCCAATTTTCCAGAGAAGTACCCCAAGAGCTTGCCGTTATCTTTCATCCCGTAGTAGAGTACCCCGGATTGGGCGCTAGTTGACGATGTGTTCTGGTAGTTGAAGGTTGATATTAGGTGCCAACTACCCACAAACTGAGAACAGAATTAATATTCAATTACTTTTAGGATGGCATTTTCTAGGGTAGTACAAATTCAAATACTCCTCGTGTGGGAGTCGAATCCTCGCCATCAGAGTTTGGCACAATGTCGCCAACAGTAAAACTAAATCATATCAGGATAGTAAGTTGTATCATTCAGACGAATCTAACTCGGCGTTTTAACATAATATAATAAAAATGTGTAACGTTCTCTTGGCCGGTGTGTCTTATGATTACATTATGAATAGACTAGCTCTACTGCATTTCCGTGGATAATTACATGCGTCTAGTCCGTCATCCATAATTCATCCGTCGTCCATTAGAGAATATCAGCGTCCATAATCCAAAGACCTATTCCATATCACAGTATTAGCACCAAATTCAAAAAGACAATCATAGTATACAAAAACAACTAGAGCCTATAGGCTTTTTTATATATCGATGTCTGGGAATCATAGAAACGACTGGTATTTGTCATGCCTATCATCAGCATACATCTGAACTTCACCACGGTTTTTGGGCAAAACCTAAATAGTCAAGTATTGCATTTTTTTTCTTTTTCTCAGCAATAAAGATGTTGTTATCCATAGAATAGCATTGTGTTAAGTATTGTATTTTTATCAAAATAATACCAGAAGCAAATGAACTAGAATTCGGCACGTTACAGTTTGACTCGCTGCAATGCATTGGCTACCCAGCCTCCCTTCTAATAACATTTGACATTGTTCGCAAAAAGACTGGCAAGTTTCATGTTCGCACGATTCAAAATCGAGTGATGCATCATTGGAGATTGAGCTGATGCTGAAATTTGAATAGCAATCCTGATCCCCCCTCCAGGTATTTGTACTCCGTACTGGTACATAACAAATAGTGCTCAAACGATTCGTTGAAAATAACAGCAACAGACGGATGTATGCTTCGACTTGTTCATAGAAAAGTCAAGCTTATAAGGGAGATATGCTGTAGAATGATCTCTTGATTGTCTTCGAGGGAATGAAACGTGGGCGTCTCTCCAGTTTTGCTTACATCTTTGTTCAAAGGGGGTGAGATATAGGACTGCTGACCTGGCTTTTATTTTGCTCGATTCTGAGAAAATATGAGGTCATGAATGTGACTCGCCACTCCTAAAAATTATGGCCGATCTTATATCTTTGACAAACCCATGTTCTGCCAAGGTACGGCCAGAGATGAGGACTAATCCTATGAGGCTGCAAAATCCGTATGATAGGTGGCCCTTCAATTTCAATCAAAAAAAAACTTTCAGTCCTTTGAAATCCTTTGTCTGTCTGACAATAATAAACTTCATGACCAGATGAACTGCCAATAAATTGTGCTATATAAGTTTACTGACTATAGTGCCACTCAATGAACAATATCACGAAACTACAAGATGACGCAAAATCCTCAGATGTGGCCTGGGGAATGTAGATATTGAACTCAAGTCATCAAAATTCATATATTTAAAAAATGGCCATTTGGCTTACAAGGGATGTGAATTATAACACTGGGAATGTTACATTCATGTTCAGAAAAATAGAATTACTTTTCCCTGATTAAGAAGCAAATTTTCATCTTTGTGAAAACAAAATATTATTTTGAGATGCAAAAATGCATCTCCATGATTCGCCAACACCACCAAAATCTTGTCAGTCCTTTGCCTATCTTGCAAGATCATTATACCCAAATTTCATGGAAATCAAACACGTTGTTCAGAAGATATGATGTTACACATGTTTACCTGCATTCATGTCTATAGCGCCAGCTAGTGACGACCAAATGCCACGAAAAACAAGCAGGTGAAATCTAAATTACAAGCGTCTAGTCCGTCATTCATAATCCAGCCGTCGTCCATTAGAGAATATCCGCGTCCATAATCCAAAGACCTATTCCATATTCCACATAACAGTATTAGCACCAAATTCAAAAAGACAATCATAGTATACATAAACATAGGCAGTTTCAATGATGCCGGCAAGACATCATGATGTTCCAAAAATATCAAATCCGTATCGCTGATCAGTATTCTTAATCCATAATATTCGTTGTAAAGTCGTCATCTAAAGAATGATGTATCTCAGTCACGCTTTGATTGTGCCTGTTCATATGAGTACCATGAGGATCTTGAAGTACATGGGTTCATACGGCCCCTAGCCCCGGGTTAAGCGGAATTAGAAACAAGTTACGAAACGTAGCGCCATAGATCTTACACGCTACGTTCGTATTTTGCTATCAGCATGCGATATGTATCGCCAAATTTGAGAAACTTTGAGTGGAGGCACTTGGTGGAATAGCCCTGTTTTATAAGTTTCTGCAACAATGTTTTGTGACGTTGATTAAAATCATCACATTTAACACAGGATCTAGCAAATGCTACTAAGCGAGATATGTATACGCCATATGCAGGTCCCACTGGAATATTACTATCCAGAAAGGGATAGTTTACGATGTCGAAATTGTAATCATCTCTTTTGTCATAAAGTCGACGAGAGAGAATGCCCGCTTCATTTTTATAGAGATAGAGATCTAAATAAGATGTGCCTGTAGGGCTTTCTGTAGTTTCCTTCAAAGAGGGAGATGGCACATAAGAGTTCAATAGAAAAAACTTTAATCGTGATAATGGTTATGGAGGTTTTGATGTTAAGTCAGATAAATGAGATTTTTCATTTAAATGGAAAATAGGTTCGCACCGAAAGGGAATTATCATGTCGGCAATCCTATATTTATGCTTGGCAACCTAGAATAGAACAGTTTTTAAATATTTCTCCAAGCGAATTGGTTAATTTTCATTTCACGAAAAAAAAAACAATTGAGACGCAAAAAACTTGCATTTATAGTTATGCCAGCTACACCAAAATCTTTTCAGCACATTGACTATCCTTCAAGACCATTGTAATAAAATTTCAAAGAAATCAGACAAACCGTTCAGACGAAATCGTCAGAGACAGGTTTACCTATACTCTGACTACAACGCCACCTAGTGGTGAGCAGCAGGTATCTTAACACAACCAGACAAATTTCCCAGGCCTAAGGAGATAGCACACAAAGTCTGACCCGAAAATATTCAACGGTTTCAGAGATATTCACGTTTAAAGTCGCGGCGGATCCGGCGGAGCCGTTTCTCATGAAAACATAAGAGCATCCACTTTGTGGAAAAAATTCTTTATGGAAGAGGGCTGGTTAGAGGATTTGGATATGACACTTGATCAAGCTGTTGGTAATTAACTCTTTACCATATCATGGATTAATGACAAAAGAATTTATGGCCAATATTACTCTGAGTAAGCTATTTGTACATGTATATTAGTTGTTAAAGCTGACAAAACTGGGTCAGGAAAAGAACTGGGCTAGAAAGCTGCCTACACGTTGCTGTACATGAAAACCACTGAAATTGCTGAAGAGGGTCTCAAGGAGGGGGAACTCTCAAATTCATTTGCCAAAATTTCCTTTCAAACACAGTGAAAACAAAGAAATGAGGAAAGTGAAGAGGAACATGAATTGGAAATGCAGTATACAACAAATATACATTAATATTGACCAAACAAGCCATTTCATGTCAAAAATATTCTGACATACACATCAAAAATCAACCAGCATTTTCCTCTTATAGTCTCTGGTTTAGCAGACGACATACTTTTACCTAGAAACAGCAAACCCTCAAAAACAACAACTGAGCACTTGAAAAAACATCCAGACAAATCTACTATATTCAGCTTACATAAAAGAACAAAAAAAAAAATTCAAAAGACAAAAAAAGGTTATCAAGAAGAAAAAGCTTCAGAACTATTTCTTTCAGTGCAAGAACTTTGTTTTGTGCAAGAGTAAACCGGGCACTTCATGTTACAAGAGTTACAGCTCCCCTATATATATCTGGATGACCCTAGGGTCATCAGACCCTAACGGGTCTACATCGATATATGAAAACAATGCCCGATGACCTAACTGTATACTTTGTGATTCTCATTTGTGAGAGTATTTACATTTTTTAACTGGTTTTATATGCTGGATTTCATCTCTGTGTCATTTTTATGTACATTTTGTATTGATATATGAACAGAGCATACAGAGTTCCCACGGGTACCTGAACACGCTGAATGCCCTAGAATTCCAAATTACCAATTATCAATGAAGCTTGACTTTTCTCGCTCGCCTGTCTAGACCGATTCCCTCTTGCAGGAAATTAGCCTCTGTTTATGCGTTATGATGGTTTATTTGATAGGGGAGATTGGGGTACAATGGGAGATTTTTCACCTTTTTGTAAAAAATCTCTGTTATTATTGTCCTGTTGAGTAGCCTTCTATACTGTAGATAATATGACATAATAATACAAAAAAATCTGGAACATCTGTTATACTTTTCTCCAGAATTCGTTTTTAAAAAGTCAAAAAAAAGTGTCCCAGTTTGCCCCGAATATGGGTGCAATGGACACCCACTGGGATGCGGTGGGACAATAAGCACAATTCATTTGAAATCAACCATATACTATATGTTTTATAGGAGTTTAGAAGATACAACAGCGATGGTTAAGTTAGTTGCAGTTTTAGACCCCAGCTTTACATAAATATTTCCCAGAGGTCAAATTTGAGGAAAAACAAATATTTTGTGTGATTCTCATGCTAGTGAAAGCATTTGACTTTGAAAGTGTTAGTAAAACTCATATCCGATAGGATTAGCCATTACTACTATCTAGGAAACAAAACAATGCACTTTAATAGCATTTTAAGATGAAAGTAAATTTCACCATTTGAGTACTATTGTCCCACTACGCCCGGGCAAAAGTGTCTGCCCAACGTGCATGATATATTTCTTTTGATGAAAAAAACTAATGCATACATCTGAGATAATAAATCGATATGATTAAATTGTACCTTTGTCCATTCTCTTTCACTAGTAAAATCAGCAATCAAGTACTGCTGAAAACTTGGTATAACAAAATAGCATCCTTCGTCCTAAAAATTTACTTGGGCTGCTCAAAAACTTTTTTGTGCTCCAAATTTTTTACCAGTGATAGTTTTCACTTGTAATCAATATAGAAGTTGTATGGGGGTGGTGGCTTTCTGGTGATACTAATGTAATGTGCTTCCTGTCCTTGATATAGGAGCTAGACGGCTTGTCCCACTGTGCCCCACGTCCCACTGTATCCCAATCTCCCCTACTAATGTTGTTATATGAATTAGGTCTTTGGATTATGGACGAGGAAATTCTTTAATGGACAAAGGGTTGAATATTGAATGACAGACCAGACGCTTGTATTATAATGAACTTGGAGGCGAAGTAGAAGACACCATTAGCGCATTTACCCGTGTAACATTCTCCACCGATCGGTAGTTTTATTCAATAGATACACTGAGTCACCGATATGATTGCACAGTTAAGGCCACAACTTAAGTTCAAGTCGGTAAAAAGTGTACTATTCAAGAGCACGAGTTGCCACACCACCCTTGTCATCGACGGAATCCGCCTGCTGCCAGTGATCTTCACGTTTTACCTTTCAGTTGTCATCATGCAGTAGTAAATAAGACCTGTACAATGCACAGCGCCCTCGGTGGAGTTAGCACAGTGATACAGACGATACCAGGTCGCCCATTAAAATGCATCCATACATCACGTGACATCTGTACTCGGTGTGGGTTCATACATCCATTAGCCCAGGGATATGATTCGTATGAACCCATGTACTTCAAGAACCTCATGGTGTTCATATGAACAGACACCATCAAAGCGTGACTGAGACACATCATTTTCCAGATAATACCTAGGGGGCCAGGACATCAATTTAATAAAAACCTCAAAAGTCGTGCTGTAAAAGGTTGTTGGTCCTGAGTGGTTTCTATATATACGTGGTAACAAAATGTAGGCGGACAACCCTGTCAGCTAGCTACTGGGAAGCGTTTACTAGCTCAGAAAGTTTTCTTTTTTATTTCGCCACACCCTCCAGAAAAAGTGAAACTACAACACTGAAAGAAAACGTTATCTCAAAATGTGATAATTTAAAACTTTCTGGCCTAATTGCTTATTCCTGTTTGGTAGTGTTCAGCCTGTTAATAGCTAAGAGTGAACAAAAACCTTATTTAATCCAATATGGCGTACATGCTGTGTCATCTTTTGTCATTCAGTTAGGTGCACTTTTCTATCCCCATGATGGAAGAAAATTTTATTCTACAGATGCGTATTCTACATTCATAAACTCTTATGACTTGTAAATTATGACGAGAAGAGTAAAGACTTTAGTGCAAAGTATAGTTCGTGCAGGACAGCATAATTGTAACTACTATTCACTGAGTACAGGACCAGGATCATGCGAATATGGGCTCGAGCCCTGTCGATATGATATGTTACGGTGGACTGGTCTGACTTTTCCCTTTGTGTTTCGTGATGATAAAGTTTGCCTTGAATTGAACAAACAGCGTGGTTAACTTGGGTGACAGATAGCCTCACATTATTGCCTATTTGAACCATTATGTAAGCATTATACTGTCTGTCGAGGATTATTCAAATAGATTGAAAATGAGCCTAAGATGATCAACTATGGCGTGAAACCTCTCAGCTCTGAAAAATGTCTGCTTCGAGCTATAAATGAACACTTGAATTAGACGAATAACATTTAACAACATGAGTTTTGGAGGACTCCATATGTCTGCCATTCTGTAACATTGTTACAGAAACTTATAAAACAGGGCTATTCCACCAAAAGCCTCCACTCAAAGTTTCTCAAATTCGGCGATACATATCGCATGCTGATAGCAAAATACGAACGTAGCATGCAAGATCTATGGCGCTACGTTTCGTAACTTGTGTTTGGTTCCGCTTGGCCCGGGGCTGGGGGCCGTGTGAACCCATGTGCTTCAAGATCCTCATGGTACTCATATGAACAGGCACAATCAAAGCGTGACTGAGATACATCATTCTTTAGATGACGACTTTACAACGAATATTATGGATTAAGAATACTGATCAGCGATACGGATTTTATTTTTTTTTATATGTCTTGCCGGCATCATTGAAAACTGTTGACCGCTTCTCTCTTGCAGGAAACAAGCCTATGTTTATGTATACTATGATTGTCTTTTTAAATTTGGTGCTAATACTGTTATATGGAATAGGTCTTTGGATTATGGACGCGGATATTCTCTAATGGACGACGGCTGAATTATGGATGACGGACTAGACGCTTGTAATCCTGAATGCCTCAATAATTTATTTCAGTGAGGCTTATGCAGATAAGCTCAAACTAGGCTTATTGCTCAATAGATGAATTTAAGGTGAAAAAGCTTGACAATTTTACTGTCCTCTAAATGCCTTGAACATGAAAAAGCATGAGCAACATGAAAATATGAGTCCCATAATAGCTCACAGGGTCGCCATTTTCAATTTAACATTTATTTCTCAACTGAAGATCAAAATGAGCATAATTTGATACACTATGGTGTAGATCTGACTCTGACTTGAAAATAATACAATAATGAGCAAAATGAAAAAAAGATTTTGGGTGGACTACTTATGGCCGTCAGTTTGCATTACACTGTCGTGTTTTAAACTGAAGACTAAGGAAATACATTGATAATGGGTGTAAGGTGGTAGGTTATGACGTTAGACCCCTCAGTTCTAACCATCCACACAATAAGCAAAGAAGAATGCTTCACATTATGCGAGCAATATGTAAAAGCGATATTTACAGATGCACATGACCGTCATTTTGATTTTGATCATCATATCTTAATATTATGGAGATGCAAATAGAGTCGAAACTGACGCAAGGTATTGGGCTATGGTAAAAGGTTCATCGGTTTTGACAAATTTGAACAATGAGCTAAGAATAATTCATTGAAGTATAGGTGTAACATGAAAAAATCTGATTTTCAGATGACTCCACCTGACCGCCATTTTAAATTTGACCATCATATCTTAATCTCAGGGAAATGCAAATGGATTCAAAGTTGACCTGCATGTAATATGTTGGTCTATGATTAATATAGATCCATCGTTTTTGAAAAAAATTGAACAATAAGCTGAATACAAGCGTCTAGTCCGTCATTCATAATCCAGCCGTCGTCCATTAAAGAATACACGCGTCCATGATTCAAAGACCTCTTCCATATCCATATAACAGTATTAGCACCAAATTCAAAAAGACAATCATAGTATACATAAACATAGGCTAGTTTCCTGCAAGAGAGAAGCGGTCAACAGTTTTCAATGATGGCGACAAGACATCATGATGTTCCAAAAATATAAAATCCGTATCGCTGATCAGTATTCTTAATCCATAATTATCGTTTTAAAGTCGTTATTTAGAGAACGATGTATCTCAGTCACGCTTTGATTGTGACTATTCATATGAGCACCGTGAGGATCTTGAAGTACATGGGTTCATACGGCTCCTAGCCCCGGGTTAAGCGGAATTAGACACAAGTTACGAAACCTAACGCCATAGATCTTGCACGCTACGTTCGTATTTTGCTATCAGCATGCGATATGTATCGCCAAATTTGAGAAACTTTGAGTGGAGGCGCTTGGTGGAATAGCCTTGTTTTATAAGTCTCTGCAACAATGTTTTGTGACGTTGATTAAAATCGTCACATTTAACACAGGATCTAGCAAATGCTACTAGGCGAGATATGTATACGCCATATGCAGGTCCCACTGGAATATTACTGTCCAGAAAGGGATAGTTTACGATGTCGAAATTGTAATCATCTCTTTGTCATCAAGTCGACGAGAGAGAATGAGACTAATGCCTCGATCTTTTAGGTTGACCTCATATGAGCGCCATTTTGAATTTGACCATCATATCTTAAACTTAGGGAAATGCAAATAGATTCAAAGAGGTCCATCGGTTTTGATAAATTTGAACAATTAGCTAAGAATAATTCATTGAAGTATACGAGTAACATAAAAAAAGCCTGATTTTCAGATGACACCACATGACCGCCATTTTGAATTTGACCATCATATCTTAATCTTAAGGAAATGCAAATATGTTGGTCAATGACTAATATAGATCCATGGATTTTGAAAAAAAAATGAACAATCAGCTGAGACTAGTGCCTCGATCTTGCAAGTTGACCCCATATGAGCGCCATTTTGAATTTAACCGTCATATTTTAACCTGAAACTATGCAAATAGATTCAACATGAGAGTAAAGTGATATGCTAAGATGTGAAACTGCTCGGTTCAAAAGAAGCCCGTTGAGGTAAAAGTTATCCCTTGAGTGTTACTAACAGACAAAAAGACAAGGGCTTTTTTCTGTTGAAATGTCAAACATCGCCGAGACCATATAAATTTGACCTAGCCTCAACCTCTATTCCATCAATATTCCACTGGCAAGCAAGCAGATGTCGAAAAGACATGCACTGAACTCCATGAAAAATAGAGACTTTCGATTATTGGCTTATGGTCTACATTTCTAACGCTTTCGTTTCACCTTTTTCTATTGAAACCATACTCACTAATAGCGGTTTCACCTGAAATAATCTCCTGGAAACAATTGGTTAAGAATGCAAGAGACATGTATCATACACAGCTTTAGATTAACCTATCCTCTAATTGAGATTATACCAGCCTCGTTAATGACAATTTTACCTATAAATAAATATTTCATATTTCATACGATAACAATCGTACATTTGAGATGGTCCCGGATAAAAAAAATGTATTCCTAAATCTAGTATACTAGTATTTTCGCAGTATGTTTAGGCCTTCGGGAGTAACTGTTATGATTGTATGATGATTTTGATACCCAGTAGCTCAAAAATCTAAATTTCAAGAAATACCCTGACATGGATAAAACTCACATTTCTTTCAGAAATCTTAAAACTAGAGCACTCAAATTTTTGAAAATGTATCACTATGCCATCGTTGGACATCTCATGAAGTTAATACACTTTGACTCACTAATATAGCCTATAAAAACTTTGAAAATTGAAAAAGTGGGGAAATTTGATTTTCAGGCGACATTTGGAAATCATCCCTAAGTGACGTCACCCCATTAACATTAAATCGAATATTTTGAATTCAATATTTTCACTGATCAATGATGATTATATTTATGCCTCATAATAGATATCAAAGTACACAACAAGGAACTTATTGTTATTTGCATAACCTTCTCCTATCTTCTGTAGAACCAAGTTTTTGTCAAGGATACTTCTATTGTAGCCAATAACAAGTTTCCAGTAGCAAGTTGGCAGGGTTGTCCATGTGCAAAGTGTTACTGGGTATCTGCAGAATATATTTAAACCCAACAACCTTTCACAGCAAGACTTTTGAGTTTTAGCCCTCTGGCCCCCTGGGTATAAAGAATTTAAGAAAATCAGATATATTAAGAATACTGATCAGCGATACGGATTTGATATTATTGGAACATCACGATGTGTTGCCGGCATCACTGAAAACTGTGGACTGTTTTTTTCTCGCATGGAACTATCATACGTTTATGTACAGTATGATTTTTTGTTTGTTTCTTGAAGCTGCTGGTAAAGCTGTTATATGGAATAGGTCTTTAGAATATGGACGCGGAATTTCTTTGCGGAATTGGATGATGGACTAGACGTTTGTATTATTCCCCACGAAATCATTCAGGGCTACTACCTCGACGCTCCCCCATGACAATACCATCGTGTTGGATGACCTTGATGTCGTTGTACAGGAGAATAGCCGAATTGCCTATTTCTATACAGCAGTTAAATGACTGCGTTTAGTTTATTCCATAAGCGTATCGACAGGCAACAAATCACAACGTTAGACAAACACATCTACCCTCAACAGATGCTGTGTTCTACGTACACATTTTACGCGACTCTGTAGAGCTACTTGTTCGTGACCTGATATTCATGGGCTTCAAATCCAACAGAATATTATGAAATTAACATCAGACCAGAGGCATAGTGTAGCACTTTAATCGCTCGGGCATGCGCTCACGGTAATCTTGAGACATCATGCTATCTGTCAGTCAAAGTCAGTTTCAATATCAGCGCGATCCTGTTAGCTAATTTCATGCGACGACCTCGATAGCCACAATATCAACACTTTGTTATAGCCGTGAAAACCAGTACCAGAGCCTCTCTTCGCCTGAATATTATTACCTACTGCATCGGCATTACAGCTCCAACATTTAGGACATTGGGCATTATTCACGGGATTGTAGCAGAGACAGCATAATAATAATGTAATCATTAGACACGCTAGTCAAAAGAACGTAACACATCTGTATTATATGATGTTAACACGTCATCGCTGTCAAAAAATATAGTCTACACTACACGAGAGTAAAATCATGGCGTACATGGAACACTGGACTGATGAAATGTATCATCTAGAAAGCTGAGTCTCCCATTCAATTCTATGGGTAAGGGATAACGTTATTTATTGAAAGAATGGCACAGGGTGCTTCATAATTCTCTAATATTACCGTTAGAAAATGGAATCATTTAAATGTTTCGTATTATGAGAAAATTCGATTAGATAACATAACTAGAGCCTTAAGCACTGAAACGGGGCTATTTAAATGTAAAATAGGCTGTTGGAATAATTCCACTAACTCTTTAATGTTCAGTCCCCATGGCGAAGAGCCATACATTTTGTAGTCTCACACATTTCTCTCAATAAGGTACTAGGTACACCCCCAGTTACAAATTCTGACAATGGTTGTATGCAGAATTGTACATGTAGAGCAATGCATGCTATCTAAAGTTTGGAGTTTGACCCTATCAAGTAACCCTATCAGCTAAGTGAACCAAGCCATTGACCTAGGTCATGCATGTGTCATGCATGTGACTAGGCTCTAAATGGTATAGAGGGTCTGGTGGAGCGGATGTTTGTGTGATAGTTCAAAAGTTACATACCGTGTATATAATTTCTGCAAGAAGGGAAGCCTAGAAAATTAGAAATTCTTGCCAACATGGCAAACATATGATAAGTCTGCCTTAAACTATTTTTTTCTGTATTTGTTAAGTGTTTTAAATAAAGTTGTTATCAACCAGTGATTTATGACATCCTTTCAGGAAAACACTCTAAGTCAACCTCTGAATAGTATCCATTTTGTATTCATGCTCTAAAGCAGGCAATCTCTGTGAAATTGACATATGAACATATATAAGAATAGCAGAAAATATTTAACTTCACTAATATAGACCAGGCGAAATAAAATCTAGCAAAAATAGTTGACCAAACTATCTGCAGTAGCTAAATAACTTGAGGATTCTTTTCTTCTGCTCTTCCTCTCAAAGCTTAAAGCAGTTAAATAAACAACCAGTCACCCTGGCAACGGTACCAAATGTGCTCAAGTTTTTCCTGACTACAATACAGGACCATTAGTCCCTACGGGCTAAATCGCCCCGTGAAAATCGTAGGCCATGCAGAGAAACGTTCCCAAAAACCCTTTCCGGGCTGGGGATCAATAATACATACACAGGTGTTCAGCACAATTCACAGTTGGATGTGGTAAATTATGCATACTAAAACATTCGACATAACACTTGGAATAATAAATAAATGAAGTTCGGAATTATGTTAACAGAACAGACCTATGATGTAGTCCAGAACTGTGTTAACAGTACAGATCTCTGATGAAGCCCAGAATTATGTTAACAGCACAGACCTCTGATGTAGTCCAGAATTATGTTAACAGTACAGACATGTGATGTAGTACAGAATTGTGTTAACAGTACAAACCTCTGATGTAGTCCAGAATTGTGTCAACAGAACATACCTATGATGTAATCCGGACTTACGTTGCAGTACAGACCTCTGATGTAGTCCAGAATTGTGTTAAAAGTACAGACCTCTGATGTAGTCCAGAATTGTGTTAAAAGTAAAGACATATGATGTAGTCCGGAATTATGTTAACAGTACATACCTTAGATGCAGTCCGGAGGAATTATGTTAACAGTACAGGCCTCGAATATAGTCCGTAATTATGTTAACAGTGCACGCCTCCGATGTAGTCCAGAAATGTGTTAAACAAACAGATCTCGGATGTAGCCCGGAATTATGTTTACAATACAGACTTCTGATGTAGTCCAGAATTGTGCTAACAGTACAAACCTCTGGTGTAGTCCAGAATTGTGTTAAAAGTACAAACCTCTGATGCTGTGAAATTATCCTGCGCTGGTATATCTTCAACTTTACACGAGATCTCTGTTTCGTTTTCCTTCTGCACGCTTTGGTCCCCAAACAGTTGTGCGGTGCAGTCAACTACACGCAAGATAGAGGGAAAATACTATACAGTGCCATAAGAAATTGCTGACTGATTTATGGCTTTTTGCGGTAGATTTCTAAGAAAAATATTTAACCCTTTCTGGCCTAGGCTTTTTGGGACCTGTCCAGGCCTGGGGGACGGGGGAGCTCTCCATGTTCTTTTTTCATTCCGGAGATAGCGCAGAAAGGTTTGTAGGTGGAGCTATTTTGCTCCCCCATCCCCAGGCCTGGTAGGGTTAAAGTGTTTGTCAACTTTGTCAATATTTGATGCATCAGTTCTCAATATTAGAATCTTCAAATAGCTCTTTACAAAACAAATATGAGTCATTTTATTGTGGTCAGTCAGAACGTATCCCATTTCTATTTCTCGGCGAAAATTATTTTCCATGGAAGAGCACATCTACATTATACGAAAATGTAACAAAATATGTTCTTGGACTAAATAATTATTTCTATGTGATTTCTAACCTGTCATTATAGAGTAATTACCTGTGTGGGTAGTTTGAATAAGTTCGTCTGGATCTAGGCAGTAGGCCTGCAGAATGGTACCGATTCGCTCTTGGGTGACGTTGCCATAGTTCGGCGCTCGACCGAGCGCTTCGATTTCATATGAATCCCAGGTGTCGCAATGTTTCTGTCTACACCATGCGGTTATCATCAGATCGGTATCAGCATATATAAAGTTGTTCAAATCTGCAGAATAAACTCACTGCCATGGTCATTCAAGTTAATTTATTTGAGGTTGGCAAAACTAAATATGCAATATTACAGTAGTGGTAAAATGTGTCTTCAAAACTCTGGAACAGGGTTATGGTCGGGGAGGGAGGAAGAGAGTGATGTAATCACCTAAAATTACGTAATCACCGGGAGTGACGTAATAACTGGAAGTACGGTCAAGAATTAGACCAATACACATCACACAGACAGACGCCATGTTTGTTGACGTAGCTGTGATTTGTAAAGAATCGTCAACAATGTTTGATCTCGTTATACTTTGGGTATACGTCGTATCCATTTTGCGATGAAATCTACATCTCCATAAAACCAGGAGTATTTCTATCCTACATACCCCAGGTATACGTGAAAATGAATCGTGTTCATGGAAAATGCCTCGGTAAATTCCGGTATTCAGCAAACCAACATCCTGTGTATATTGACCAATCAGAACAATGGTTTTAAGCGACCATGGCATTTTAACTTTACCCATGGTCGTCTGCCTGTGTGTTACTCAGCTAGGTCGCATCAAAATGACTCCAATATGATAAGATATCCAAAGTTGTGGAGTGTTATCCATCAAGTTTGTGTCGTCTCGGAGATAGGGTAGACAGTTTGGTCTGTCAGTGAAAGGGCGATATATATACTCACACCATGATGTCATGGATGTCAGTGAAAGGGCGATTTATATACTCACACCAAGATGTTGTCATGGATGTCAGTGAAAGGGCGATTTGTATGCTCACACCATGATGTTGTCATGGATGTCAGTGAAAGGGTGATTTATATACTCACACCAAGATGTTGTCATGGATGTCAGTGAAAGGGTGATGTATATACTCACACCAAGATGTTGTCATGGATGTCAGTGAAAGGGCGATTGATATACTCACACCAAGATGTTGTCATGGATGTCAGTGAAAGGGCGATGTATATACTCACACCATGATGTTGTCATGGATGTCAGTGAAAGGGTGATTTATATACTCACAACCAAGATGTTGTCATGGATGTCAGTGAAAGGGTGATTTATATACTCACACCATGATGTTGTCATGGATGTCAGTGAAAGGGTGATTTATATACTCACATCAAGATGTTGTCATGGATGTCAGTGAAAGGGCGATGTATATACTCACACCATGATGTTGTCATGGATGTCAGTGAAAGGGTGATTTATATACTCACAACCAAGATGTTGTCATGGATGTCAGTGAAAGGGTGATGTATATACTCACACCAAGATGTTGTCATGGATGTCAGTGAAAGGGCGATTTATATACTCACACCAAGATGTTGTCATGGATGTCAGTGAAAGGGTGATGTATATACTCACACCAAGATGTTGTCATGGATGTCAGTGAAAGGGCGATTTATATACTCACACCAAGATGTCATGGATGTCAGTGAAAGGGTGATGTATATACTCACACCAAGATGTTGTCATGGATGTCAGTGAAAGGGCGATTTATATACTCACACCAAGATGTTGTCATGGATGTCAGTGAAAGGGTGATGTATATACTCACACCAAGATGTTGTCATGGATGTCAGTGAAAGGGTGATTTATATACTCACACCAAGATGTTGTCATGGATGTCAGTGAAAGGGTGATGTATATACTCACACCAAGATGTTGTCATGGATGTCAGTGAAAGGGCGATTTATATACTCACACCAAGATGTTGTCATGGATGTCAGTGAAAGGGCGATGTATATACTCACACCATGATGTTGTCATGGATGTCAGTGAAAGGGTGATTTATATACTCACACCAAGATGTTGTCATGGATGTCAGTGAAAGGGTGATTTATATACTCACACCAAGATGTTGTCATGGATGTCAGTGAAAGGGTGATTTATATACTCACACCAAGATGTCATGGATGTCAGTGAAAGGGCGATTTATATACTCACACCAAGATGTTGTCATGGATGTCAGTGAAAGGGCGATGTATATACTCACACCAAGATTTTGTCATGGGTGTCAGTGAAAGGGCGATTTATATACTCACACCAAGATGTTGTCATGGATGTCAGTGAAAGGGCGATGTATATACTCACACCAAGATGTTGTCATGGATGTCAGTGAAAGGGTGATTTATATACTCACACCAAGATGTTGTCATGGATGGAGCAAGATGACCGATTATCTGTCCAGACTTGTCACCCGGACATCTCTCCTCGAAAATACCTGTGAGCGGGGGTATGCACACTCCATTCCTCAAGTACAAACCATGTTAAACATGGTAAAATTACCAGACTAGTCAAATAACTACAATAGGTATAGAAGCGAAATCGATTCACATTTAGCATATTGTAGTACCGCCTGCTTCACATCTGAATAAAAGACAGATCTTTGGACAAAACGAGTCACGAAACTAAGCACGTCGCCATCACTGTTATCTTCAACGGATTCGAGAGAACTAAACAGTTCGTTTTTGCTAATATCTTTTGATTTATTCGTCATAGCACACCAAAATCTCCAGGCGAGTTAGTTTATACACTGTTACATGCCGTACCGGTAATTTCCAGTGTAAGTGTGTATAGCCTTAGTTTTAATAGGGAACAAAACATGTCTTCTGTTAAATTATACTGTCGAAAATTTGTTTTATTAATTCCATCCGATGCGGATATACACGGCGCATATGTCAGATGTCTCCTAGTTCCATATATTCTTGAAATTATTGAGCAAAAACGAACTTTTCTACCTGAATTTTAGAGAGACAGTTCTCTCTGACCCGAATAATAGGTTAATGCCTTTTTTGCTGGAGTCTGTTCTAACAGTTTGAATAGCATCATATCGCATTAACTCACTTGGCCGCAATGAATTTAGCCGAAATGGTACCATGTGCACCAACGCTGAAGTAGATAACCATGGAATCAAAGCCTTTGCCAAAGGTCCCAGTCAGTTTCCTGGTGCTGGCAAGTTCGTACCACAGTCCCAGCATCTGCGCAAATATAGATTTGATATGAGAAGACAATTATAAGCGTTTTTATCCGAAGTTTTCACCATCCAAATTTGCGGTAAATCCTCTAAGTATTCTATGACGGGAAGTTAACCCTATCATCTCACGTGGTAATCGAATAAATAGGTTTATCGACATAATATTCCCGCTTGTCCATATAAGTCAGCTGGTGTGTTTATCTAGTTTCTTGTGAGAATGAATTTATCACCGTATCAAATGTATTATGAGCATTGGAAGGGGTTAAAGTATAAACCTTAAGCCTACCTTGCGATTCGAGGCTTCCTTTTCAATCTCAACCTCATATCTGCCATATTGAATTTACCCATCATGCTCTGCTTGGAGAGATACAGGTATCCAAATAGGTGGGGTCTAAAATCGCGTGTCAGCTCTTAATTTTCTTGTCCGGAGATATTGTAGAATGTTTAACCCTATCTGGCCTGGGCTTTTTGGGACGTATCCTGGCCTGGGAGGGGGGGCGGCCCCCCTAATTAATTTTCTTACCCCTTCAACTAGGGGGGCTGAAACTTACCACACTTTACCCTTGGGTCAAGATCTACCAGAAACTATAAAAAAAATACAATATGGCCGCTTTGATGACGTCACGGTGACGTCATTTTCAAAACGGCATTTTTTGGTCGATTTTTCGGTCGGATTTTCCGATTATTATTTTTATGAAATTTCTCCGCAAAAGCTGCATGATAAATTAGTAAATATTAATGTGATGTGAGTTTTTGCCCACTATTCTTCGCGGAAAAGCAGAAATTGTGAAGAAATATGACATAAACATCACTTTTCTGGGACCTCACGTGGCCGCCATCTTGAATTTACCTATGATCCTCTGCTCGGGAGGTTATGCAAATTGGCTCAAAATGACCCCAACATGATAAACTATAAAGTCAGGGAGCTTCAGCTTTCCATATTTTTGTCGTACCGGAGATAGCGCAGAAAGTTTGGTAGGGGGCCATTTCAGATCCCCACAGGCCAGGTAGGTTTAATAGGCCTAACTAGGTTAAACTTCAACTGACCCAACTGGGCAATACCGTATCATATCGGTACGGAAGTCGGCCTACATACCCGGGACGTATGGAAATCAGGCCCCGGTCGCGGAGCCGGCGAACATCCCAGCGAGTTATCGACCTCTTCTTCTGGCTCGTCCTCAATGAGATCATCACAGTCGCAGCTGGTTCCTGAAGGTATACGGTAATAGGTTCAATAAATCGATCACCCGGAGGCAAAATTAAAGCGAAACAGGTTGGTGAAAACTATTCCGAAAACCGAGATGAGTTATTCGAACCGGTTGGAATAATGTCAGATTCCTCACAGGAAGTACAACCAGGTGATTAGTTTCATTGAGGGCAAAACAGATTGAGTTAATTTGAAGGAATGTGAACTAATAAAGGTGTCTTACAAAGGTCAGTAAAGTCGTATAATGTTTTTAAAGGTGTGCTCTATTTGATATTCAATTAATTGTTTGGGTATGTCATAAGTCGACACACCCAATAACCGCCTGTTATGACATTATTCGGCCTTACTGACCTTTGTCCATACGAACATTATGACGTCATACTCTGCAATTGAACCTCGACACACTAAACAAGTATTATGACGTTTTATGGAGAGAGAATTCAAATAAGTTACTCAAAACGTGATGGATTTTAAATATAACAGAGACATAGTGGTCAGGGTGGGTCTGGCAGGGTGTTCCACAATGTAGGAATATAATTATATTATAACAACAACAACACACTTCATTAACCCCTTAAAACAGAAATTTAACTACTGGATTACTCCTACCATTTGCTTTCTTTTGCTGCCGATCATAACCTCTGGCCACTGCCGGAAGGTAGATAGGATATGTCTATGGAAGATTTCTGAGTGTCATAAACTTCTGGGATTATACCAACCTCCAAACAGGGTTATCTCTCTTTCGATTGACATGGCATAAGAGGAGATAACCCGGTTTGAAGTTTGGGGTTACTATACCTTTGTGAGTGGTGTCAATCATACTATCCATATCGGCACAGTTGTCTCTCAAGTTTCCGTCGAGATGTTCTCGTTGATCTGGCGTCACGTCGATAGTTCGGCTCAACACGTTATAAATGCTATAGCGTGGATCACAAGTGAGATCTGGTTTTTCCGCAATACACATGAATACGACGGCTACTTGGTAGTCTGTGTAAAGTACCTTCCCAATTGCTGTAGGAGAACAGAAATGCAGTATATTGATTCTTTCGAGATGATTTTGGTGAATACACGTTTGCTTAGGCGCAATTATAGCGTTCAAAACCTTATCATGAGTGGTAAGATTTTCGTCTGATTAAGTGGATAGGCCTACCCCTCCAAGCTGGAAATTCACACGTCTGATACAAACACTGCAAGATCCTATTCGCACACCCTTTCGATTAGGGGATCATGGGTAAATTCAAAATGGCGGCCATGGCAGTGTGATGATAATGTTATGCTTTCGTCATTCTGTTTCAAAATGGTGGCCTTTTTCACCCTTAAAAGTGCCCAAAACTATCTTATTTCACATCAGATAATTATTATATAATTTATTATGTAGCATTTCCGGGAAAATATCACAAATGAAAAATTCGAAAAAATGTAGCAGAATAATCGACTAATAAATGCATATTTAGAATGTGGCGTCACTGTGACGTCATCATAAAAGTCATCTTGGATATATTGCCCAAGATATATTTTGGAAAGTTTTAGCTCCCTTGCGTAAGGATTGGGAAAATATTTAGGGTCCTTCCTCTTCTCCAGGTTGCAGTACACCCCAAGTCGCCAGGCGAGATACGGTGAATCTAACTGTGAGGATCTTTGCTACTTACAGGGAGTTCCCTGCACCCGTGGTAGAAGGGAGGTAACACCCTTTCAATTTAGACTATTGCCTGTTGAGTAGTAGGGAAATGAGAGAAAAGGCCTTGTTGACCTTTGACATATATGTGCAATATCCGGGTCCATTGTGACGCCCTTTTTGGTAACGGTCACTTCCGGTTTAGTCACATGGGCCGGAAGTTACGTCACAAAAGACCCAAGCAGAGGTCAAAGGTAAATCAGACCTTTTCTGCCATTCTACAGTTTTATTTCAACGTGCGATGAAATCCCCATGTCTCTAGGCCCTCCAGTTTTCGGTACATTGTTCCGCTTCTGGTTGCGCATGCACAGCCCTACTCCACCACTCCAGCAAGGTCCGCTTCTTATGCCGTAATAAACAGCAAAATGTGAGATTTAACACCAAAGCTATCATAAAAAATGGTATAGACGTACTAAATAGGTAGACTGGTCGAAATTGTACAGGTCCATCAGGACGATGATCGGTGGTGAAGTTGCCTCTCTCGGATGTTACTCGATTCCTGGCGAGTCATGTGCGAAATCTCGCACGGTGCATGTTGCCGTAATATATGGAATTCGTGATGTATAGTGACGTGGCTTCTTGGAAACTCGTAAAAATCGCCTGCCAATCCCAGACGCTCCTCGCTGGAATTTCTACCGATATTATGCCGACGTACGGAGCTTTCCTGTGGAATTCATCTTGACCTGTTCCGAATACCTGCGAACACCGTAACCGCCATCTTGGATGTTCAATAACGATGGATGTACGTCGCGAAAGCCATCTTGGATGTTTTTGTTAAATACAAAAAAAAAACAATAAAAAATATCCCCAGCTTTACAACGAATATTATGGATTAAGAATACTGATCAGCGATACGGATTTGATATTTTTGGAACATCATGATGTCTTGCTGGCATCATTGAAAACTGTTGACCGCTTCTCTCTTGCAGGAAACAAGCCTATGTTTATGTATACTATGATTGTCTTTTGAATTTGGTGCTAATACTGTTATATGGAATATGGAATAGGTCTTTGGATTATGGACGCGGATATTCTCTAATGGACGACGGCTGAATTATGGATGACGGACTAGACGCTTGTAATTATATCCCGAGAGTGTGTATGACCGTGGGTTGCAAGCATTCTTTCTTTTACTTTTGTTTTCCCAGAAACACGCGTCATCGGTCTGATATTTTTCTTGGCAACGACGGTCCGGTTAACGACCATTTCAATCTCCCAGGACACATCCTCCAGGAACATTTTGAGATCATGCCTATTGAACAAATCCCCACTCTCGCCACACAGGACGAAACTGACGATCTGAGAGCGATACGCGAGAAATTTTGGATCAAAACTTTACAAACACGATATCCTTTCGGCATGAATATCGATCCAGGTAAACAGTCTAAACGGGAGATAATACCTTTTGTGATTCCCTATAACAGGCGATATGTTGAAGCCGCTCGTATACTAAAGGAGGAATATCAGAACCTCCAATCTAAACTGAAGCAGCCACTCAACCAGCCAATCATAGCTTACAGAAAAAATAAGAGTTTACGCGACTTACTCGTCCGAAGTAAACTATATCCTCTAACACAGGTTGGTGACTGAAATTTACGATTTACTGCCATGGCATAAGCTAAACTATAGCAGCCTTTTAAAACCATCAGAAACTTGTCTCTAGGAACGATTTTTAGGAAATAAATTTTGTTTAATACATCCCTGTGCCAGTGCCTTCATACTCGCATAAAATACATACTACAATACCTAATGCCTGAAAGATCGATGTAAACTTGATACATTCATCTCGACTCGAACTGAGAGCGATACGCGAGAAATTTTGGATCAAAACTTTACAAACACGATGTCCTTTCGGCATGAATATCGATCCAGGTAAACAGTCTAAACGGGAGATAATACCTTTTGTGATTCCCTATAACAGGCGATATGTTGAAGCCGCTCGTATACTAAAGGAGGAATATCAGAACCTCCAATCTAAACTGGAGCAGCCACTCAACCTGAAGCCAATCATAGCTTACAGAAAAAATAAGAGTTTACGCGACTTACTCGTCCGAAGTAAACTATATCCTCCAACACAGGTTGGTGACTGAAATTTACGAATTACTGCCATGGCATAAGCCATACATGTATTATAACAGTCTTTTAAAACCATCAGAAACGTGTCTCTAGGAACGATTTTTAGGAAATTAGTTTTGTTTAATACATCCCTGTGCCGGTGCCTTCATACTCACATAAAATACATATTACAGTACCAAACAGGACGCCAAATCAGCAGCTTTCGAAACGTCTCATGTAGCAATCATATTTAGATTCAGCGATTTTCATTTTGTCATGAAAACCTGGGTGAGTATCGAATATTTAAGGCCAGTACACACGACCAAATTTTCCTTGTCCAGTTTACATGTATCCGTGTGAACGGCTGACCAAAATTATCCAGTTTCTTAGGCCTATTACACACGACTCTCCTTGACAAGTGAGCTCAAATGTATGGAAGACTGTTATTGACATTCGCCATATCTTGCTGTGGTACGGTCATCGTCTTTACTATAAGCTTGTAAGAAAGTTAATGGCCACTACAGATTTCCAAAAATTTGGTCTCACGTACCAAGTGGTCGAGTGTTCGTTTATACTCGACGATAGAATGATATCGCTGCCTTTCGCAACCTGGAACTACTTTTCATATGGCGTCTTACACTGGAAATCTGGGACATTCTGAAACACTAAATTATGGGATTTGGTCTGCTTCTTGTGGTTCATCTTGTAGTCGGCGGATTGGTATACTATATCATCAACAATATCGATACGGCTCTATCACCCCACAATTTACAAAGTTTACGCAGTGCAGAGGAGAGATTGATTTTGCAATGCGCTTGCGCAGCACCGTTCCTAAACGTCCGATCTTGTTTTCCATGACGACGTGTACACACGAACAATTATTTCTGGTTGTGATAGGTTTTCATGTTAGTTTTTGGGCCAGTTAAAATGTTACAGTATTTCGCAAAGCACACGGACCAGTTTACGTCGAACGTTGCAAAATTGTCGTGTGTAGGGTCCTTTAGTGGGACCAAGGGTCTGGAGTCCTCAACTGAAATAACAATGAAAGAAAACAGTATAGCTTACAGTAGACGCGGTGTCCCTTCTCCATTGAGATTCCTTGCAGCAGCAAGGTTTCAGCTATCCTAGATCCTGGGCATCTAGATGTCAGTAGTATCGGAGGACTAGACTCACATTTTCCGTCCCTGTTCAGAAGAAAACAAACATACAAAACATCTTTGAATTTGGTTTGATTTGGTGCTTATACGTGTATACTATGTTCTACGAAATTCTACCGATCAGAATATTATATATTCACATATGAAATCTGTGCACGGCGTGTCTACATTTCCCCCGAGGAATGGAAATAAATTTCAACAAATTCTGGTACATAAAGTGCAGCTATCTTCAGTTCCAAGGAGTAGTACAAAATGCACGTGGTCTGAATTAAATAATTTAGAAAATACATTTACTTGTACATCTGCGTCAACCATGGAAGCCGATATTAAACCCTAGTCTCCAGAAGCACCTTATCAAATGTAACTACTGCTTCAATAATACGTGTTCTGAAAATTTATCAAATGTCTTATGCCAGCACAACACAATAGTAGGCCTAGCGAACGCTGATGTTTACGAAAAAGGATGCGACTTCGAGAGTGTTAGAAACTGAGGCCTCCATAACCAAGGACCATAAAATTTCCAACGAGTACTTAGCAAGATTTACAAGACTCAGTAGAATCCAGCCCGTAGAGAGTTATATACTGTTGTGGTAAATGGAAACAAATTTTTGGATGCCAGGTAGTCCGATGTGTAGAGTATATAAGGTATACCGGTACCTATAAGTTCTATATTTTGACGGATATCCCGATGTCAGTATGAGAATTCATGTTACCAATGACGACCTCATGACTGGAGCTAAGCAGGATACAAGTTCATACCTGTTCACTATCCCACCACCACGAGATGTTGTTCATTTATATAGAACAAACTTGTTCGACCAAGATTGGTTCATGTTTCAATTTTCAATAAATCGGGTCTGTTCAAACAACATCGGTAGCAGCAAATAACTTCATAATGTCGCCGTATGTACACGAGACGATTAGATTATTTTATATAAATCTGCGGCCATGCAGTGACCAAACCATACGGTCATCTATTTATCGAACGTTTTTTGTTATATCAACCCCTCTAAAAGTTATGGGTTGAAGAAAGGTGTATCGTGTGTGTTACAATCTCAGGTGGCAAACTTGATGTTTCAATTCCCTCCTGGAATATACGGAACGAGTCTGACGAGGTTTACAAGAAAAGAGATAATTGACGGATGGAACTGAAGAACGAGTCTGACGAGGTTTACAAGAAAAGAGATAGTTGACGGATGGAACTGAAGAACGAGTCTGACGAGGTTTACAAGAAAAGAGATAATTGACGGATGGAACTGAAGAACAAGTCTGACGAGGTTTACAAGAAAAGAGATAATTGACGGATGGAACTGAATTACAACACATATAAGGGAAGTGGGAAGAGGTGCCGACATACTGACTGCGTCATATGACTTCACAGAATAGTCTTCTGGTGAACCTATTCTAAAGCATATACACGAGACGATTAGATTATTTTATATAAATCTGCGGCCATGCAGTGACCAAACCATACGGTCATCTATTTATCGAACGTTTTTTGTTATATCAACCCCTCTAAAAGTTATGGGTTGAAGAAAGGTGTATCGTGTGTGTTACAATCTCAGGTGGCAAACTTGATGTTTCAATTCCCTCCTGGAATATACGGAACGAGTCTGACGAGGTTTACAAGAAAAGAGATAATTGACGGATGGAACTGAAGAACGAGTCTGACGAGGTTTACAAGAAAAGAGATAATTGACGGAGGAACTGAAGAACAAGTCTGACGAGCTTTACGAGAAAAGAGATAACTGACGGATGGAACTGAAGAACGAGTCTGACGAGGTTTACAAGAAAAGAGATAATTGACGGGTGGAACTGAAGAACGAGTCTGACGAGGTTTACAAGAAAAGAGATAATTGACGGATGGAACTGAAGATTCTACACGATAAGGGCTGTGATTACAAAGAAATAGATCTTTACGGGAAGGAAATTCAACGCGCTATTACACAAAATATAATATTGAGAAGGATATGCTTAACAAACATATTGCAGAAACTTATAGCGGAGTAACTGGAGATGGCAAACAAAATATTTGAGGCAAAGATCTGACGAATATCAACTTGATGAGATGGCAGAAGAAGATATCGAATAGATAAGGGAGAATTTATCTGAATCGTGTTGCAATCTAGTAATGAATTGGCACATCCAGGATAATGTTTATATCCAGAACAAATATTTGAAAACCATTAGGCTCCTTTTCTAAAGAGATACACCATTATATACCACTTACGTCTCGTTTATGAAGGAGATATGCAGGTTACCATCGGCAGTGGGAGTAGCACAACGCGCGAGTGAGTATGCAGCTCTGTTCGTTCGTATGGAGTACCAGAGACCAGCAAACTAGCAACGATAAGTAATATAATGTCAAATAGGATGTACGAGGTCTTTTCCCTAGTTTCAAATCCTAAATTCCAATATTTCAGGACAGAAAAATCAGACAACCTATTTAAGAGTTGATACTCTGTGACTATTTGTCTACCCATTCGAGCAAATTATCATGAATAAATTCAAAATGGCGACCATGCGGCGAACTGATTTTTCTGTTGTGTTTTTTCTAATTTTTTTAATTTTCTGTGGGTAAAAGTGTGTCAAACAATTTTATTCGACATCAGATAATTTTTTTTTTTTTTTTTTTTTTATATTCCGAGTTTATTCAAATATAATATGTACTGTGTAACAATATAGGTACAACATAGAAAAAACAGGCAATCAATATTCGTATTAAGTCATCAGTGTATGGAAGTATTACATCCGTGGTTGTTTAAAAAGTTCTACCCATTTACCCCACTTGTCATCCAATTGCTGTCTATTTTTAAAGAATACAGTTTTTTCTATCGTGTAATAATATTCTAAATCTTTATAGAACAGACGTATATTTGGAATTATTCCCTGGCATCTACTACGATACAAGTAAAATTTTGCCAATAATATAACCATGTTACATTGGCTACTGTGTCCCAACAAACCAAATATAATATTCTCTAAGGACATAGATATTCTATATCCAAAAACCGTTTCAATTCTATCATTCAGCAATTGCCAGAATAGTTGAGACTGTTGACAATCCCAGAACAGATGTACTATTGTCTCCTTATAAAGTTTACAAAAAGTACACAAATCATTTTCCCTAATATTAATTTTGCATAAATAAGAATTTGTTGCAATAATTCTATGATTAATTCGAAATTGAAACCATCGTAATTTTGTATCCTTCATAATGAAGATCGGTAGTTTATAAACTTTTCCCCACCATACTGGTGATTTTTCACATATTATTAATTCCCATTTTCTTTGTGATTTTACGTCTAAATTTTTTATTTTTCCCCAAAAAGTTTTAGCTATATGATATGTGCCTTTAGATGTTTTGACTAATAGCAAAATGTGTTCGGGGATGAACGGTAACACAGTTTCCTGAACCTCTACATGTACACAGTTCTTCTTAAACAATTTAGTAATTGAGCTCCGTATTCCTAAAAAGCCTATATAACAAGGTCTAAGGCCAAATTTCTCACAAAACTGGGCGTAATCAATCAACCTTCCATCATTATTCAAAAAATCGTAAGCATATAAAACACCTTTCTGTGCCCATCTCTTATAGAATACTGGCGCTCTACCAACTTGAATTAAGTTGTTGTACCATACAGGCTGATATATACAGTTATGAACATTTACATTGAAACATTGTACATATTCTTTGCAAAATTGAAAAACCTCGCTCCAAAATTTATTATATATTTTCGGTATCAAAATGTCCAAAAAATAACTGCCATATACGAAAATTTCATTTAAACTATCACCAAGACTCTCTCGTAGTAAAGTTTGCCAGGTGGTAGTCCTGCTGTATAATATTCTTCTCACTCATGTAATTTTTAAAGATTTACTAAATATTAATAAATCGACCATGCGCAGGCCCCCTCCGCTGTAATCTTGCACCATAATGTTTCTAGCCACTTTATCAGGAACATCACCCCAAATAAACCGAAACAAACGAGAATTTAACTTTTTCAAGAAATCTCCTTTTGGGGTGGGGAGACTAGTTAATAAATGTGTTATTTTGGATATGATCAACTGCTTTACCACAACAATTCGTCCATTCACGGTGAGTTTTCGCCTTTTCCAATTCTTAATCAAATATTCTATTTCTCTCAGTTTGGGGGAAAAATTCTCCTCGACCATTTTGTCCAGGTCTGTACAAAATATTATTCCCAATAAACTCATTTTATCTGTCCAGTTCAAATTTTCATCGTTACAAATTCTTTCATCTGAACCACGTTTCGAGCCTATCCACATAGCTTGTGTTTTATCTATATTAATAACAAGTCCGGATATTCTTGAAAACTTTCCCAATAGGGCCAGGGTGGATCTCAAGGAACGCTCAGAGCCATCAAGTATAATTGTCGTATCATCTGCATATTGAGACAATTTATATTCCACATCTTCTTGATAAATCCCCACCACTTCATGTTCTGAACGAAGCATGATTCCAAAAATTTCTACACATAGTAGGAATAAATAGGGAGAAAGAGGATCACCTTGACGACACCCTCTACCTAACATAAAAGAAGGTGTCATATGCCCATTAACGGATACCTGCGAAAAAACATTGTTATAAAGAGTTGTGACCCAGTTTTGAATAGAAGGCCCAAAATAATTATTGCCCAATTCAATATGTACATTTGCCAAGAAATTACCATAGATAAAACATTCAGAAAATCTGATGGCATGATGACATGAAGATGAAATTGTCTAGTATAGGGAAACATTTGTAGCACTTTTATAGGTCAACCTTGCCACGCGGCAATGAAAAAAACAATCGCCCACGCGCGGTGTCGTCATCGCCGCTAACACTGCGGTTATAACACTGCATCCATTCGGGCCGGAATTCGGTCGAACACTACGCCGCTCGGAATGCGGTCCAATGCGAGTTCGCTCGAGGCCCTCCGTCGATCGCCGAACCGTGTCTTTCCGCGATCTAGGTGATCCGCGCTGTAATTTGTTTTTCGGCGTGCGGTGTCGATCACCCTACTGTGATGTAGCGCGCTACTTCCCCTTCGTTATGCGGTCCGTCGCCCTACGTCGAAGAGCCCCGCGCTGCGACCTCTCCATTTAGGTCGACACGATATCCCCCTGGGCTCGCAAAAACACAACACTACCTTTAACTGAGTCACCGAGACGAAGAACTCAGAACCGTGATCTCTTGATCTAAACATTTAACGGTGTATCCGATGACTGGAACGCCCTCCACGAGCATTTTCTCCGTAACTGAGGTAATAATTATTGAATCCAAGACATTCTTATTTATTTAAAATCGTGGCATTGCTTAACGTATGTGTCGGTCACATCCGGTGTGGAGGTTTAATGATTGTCCGATAATAAAAAGTGTTCAGCTTCTATCTTCTAACCCAGCTAGGACATTGGTCACCGCGTTTGCAACTTAGGCCATACATTTATTCCTAAAAACAAGGATCTTAGAAGGGACGCTACTCTCCAGGATAAATATTACCCATCACTCCGGAACTTGAAATGTCCCCCGTTGCAACTGAACAAATTGTTACATTTCCACAGAAAATATGCCTGTGACCCGATCATGTCGATCATGATCGCCAACTTTCCAATCGAATGGCTAAAAGGTTCAGTTCTACGAGATTGGGTAAATCCAAGCTGGTCACCATAAAGAGACCGGAGAACAAGATAGACCTCAAAAGTTTCAATCAGCATGATAGTTCTGACGTTCCATACTCACACTGTCCGGGTCAAATTCTCTCACTGGTTTCATATTACTGAGGCGACATTCTTCACCGCTACCATCTTTGACGGATTCTAGGAGGGTGGATATGCAATCCGCTGAAAATAAGTCATTGATTACATTAACAAATATTGATTATAATAAAAATCATTGATTATAATAAGAAACAGAGAGAGAATTAAGGTTTAACGTCGCGTTCAACAAGAGTTATTGATTATAACAACGGCCATAAATTATAACATCAATCTTATAATCACACTATATACATGATAAAGATTGTAGAATAAGCCACGCCTAAAATACCTTCCCTAACCGTTGGCTTGAGATCCGAGGGCGCAATCCCTGTTTGGTTGTACAACAATTCCTTCAAAAAGTCCAAAACCTTTGGTTCAACGATGTTACTATCCCAATGTCGAACTGTGATTGCGGCCAACGACACATCTGGTAGACATCTCCCATTGGATTGGACAATACAGTAAAACTCCAAAGCCACGTTGTAATCGGTGTATAATATTCTCATCTCGGCTGTAAAGAAAATAACAGTTGATTTCGAATAATGATTGGACGTTCCTCGGGACCGATTGACATACCCCAAAAAAGAGGGACACAGCACCATTAATGTCTCACAAGCGACTGGCTGTGAGACAACCGTTTGTTCAACAGGCATAATAAGAAGTTTTAATATACACTTACATGTATTTCGCACTGACAAAAACGTTTGATTAAATTAATACATGTCAGGGAAGTATCTCAAATGTATCTGTTTGTATTCCACTGTAGAATGTATCCATTATATTAGCCTTTGAAGATATAAATGTGATGTATGAAAAATGTTGTATTTCCACCCGGTCCCCCCAAGATTATCATGGATAAACGATGCCGAAAATTTGCTTGAATGGGTGTTAGGTACGCTGAGTCCGCAATTCCACGTCAGATCCAGGAAGATGAAAGAAATTAATAATGAAATATATAATTCTGTCAGAGGACAGAATAGCTCATCTCCACTATTTGAAATAGTGATAATGTTCAATTGCACGACTGTAGCGTGTAAGATTTCTGGCACTACGTTTCGTAACGGGGCTAGGTCAGTTTAAATATTATGTGTTTTTCATATCCATGATGTTCGACTGAACAATCACATCCAAATCGTGACTGAGATACGTACTCAGGAAAACGACTTGGAAATTCATTTAGATAAAGAATATTGGTCAGTTGTTAGGATTTTGTTAAAAGAACATCATCTTGTCTCATCTTGTCTCAGGGGAATCATTGAACACTGTTGGCCGCTTCTTTCTTGTATTAATCATCTTTTTTATTTTTATTTTTTCATACACATTTGGAATTGGTGCTGTCATACAAAATAGGTATTTCGATTATTGACGCGGAAATCATTTTATGGACGAGGGATGAATATTGAATTTGGGATCTGAGACTTGCTTGTTACATATTTCATGTGCCAACAGTATTTCATAAGACTATATCTTTGCTTCTTATCATGAAAGTCATATGGGCGAGAGTTATATTGATAGATATACGAAACTGGGAATAATTATATTTCTAGAAGTCAACAAGACATTCACCCACCCCATGGTGTTTCAGTTGTACCGATGAGTCGGGTGAAATATACAGCCGGTCCTCCTTCTTGGCATCTCGGCTTGGTGTATGCCTTCTTTGGAGGTCGGCACGTTCCGTTGCTGAAAAATAATATTCCACATTGTTTTATAGAGTTTACCTAAAACTGTGCAGTTTATCCAGCTGAATGCATGATAGATCATGTAAACCAGTAATTTGAAAATATTCTGTATTGATATTGGGAAGATGTCAGATAGTGTTGTTATTGTTTTTATTTTATACACATTTGGAATTCATGCATTCCACATATAAGATATAAAAGGAGCCGTGCCGCTGCGTGGTAGTAGCATGAAAGTCCTCTGTGAGTGAGTGCGTCTGTGCCGTGTGATATGATGGCAGAAGTGGTGCCTTGTGACTAGGAGTTGACAAATGTGAACGCAGTAACGCAATCATCATAGGGGTAATGTTCTAGTTACGCTGTTCTCCTAGGCTGAAATTTTCCCATGTGCTTTTGGTAATGAAAATTAGAAGGAGGACGCCATGTTTCAGGGGGATAGATGGTACTTCTCATACCAGACAAGGGAAAACATTAGAGTTGCTTGCCAGCCAAGCACATTTCATCCAAATTCCATTTAGCCTCATTTTCCATGTTCCATTTCTGTTTTAAGGGCAAATCCAAGTGAACCATTGTTTTTTCTAATATATTTGATAGCCGTCTTCAAAAATTGCAATATCTCACACCTAGTTCTTGCACTGAAACTCTGATTTTACCAAATATTTCCATGAAAAAATATGTATTTGGTCAATATACAGGGGCACCATCTCTTAATTTTGGGAATAAGAATCCCCATATATAGCACTATCAGTGACAAATGTGAAGCCATTGTAGTGTTCAGTTAGCACTTCATTTTCATTTTTTTATTTGCTGTAAGAATTATTACGCATTATAGAACACATCTACATAATGTGGAAAGCTTTTCCTGAAATAGATATTTTGAAAATACTTGGACATACTATTTCTTCCCCATACATCTATTTGAAGTAACAGGCATACATTTCCAAAATTGAGATCTGGTGTGCTGTCAAAATTGACAAAAGTTTTTATTTTGTAGAAGTCGGCGTATATATTGCTATGGATAGCAACTTCTTTATTGCTGTGGAGCTGACGTTTCGTTGGAGATACTTCCAACTTTTTCAAAGCTAATGAAGTTTTTGAATTGTTTTCCATTGTAATATTTTGCATATACAGTCACATAAACAGCCACAAGAATCCAAATAATATAATACTAATACAAAGTTTCAGATCTCTATCGCAAGTCATTTGCGAGATATTTCAATTGTTCATGACTAGTACAAAATCTATTACAACATTAACCCAAGTTCATTTTGACCTTAATATATAGTCTTGTAAACTTGCGTATATTGTACGTACATAGTACCGGTAAAGTGCATGTTGAATGTTCCGTCAGGTCCCAGATCGTAGTACCGCACTCTCGAATGTGTTTCACCCCCGATTTCTCGGTAATGTGGTGTCCTAAACACTTCGTACCAGACTCCCGACATCTACGAATAAGGAAAAATAAATGTTGTTCATGGAGAATAGACCTGAAACCTGATAACGTTTTATAGCTCACAACGCTAACACCAGAGGAAGCTTACTTGATTCTAAACTAAATACTATAGTACATGTTCACAGTCGTATGTAGAGACATGATGATCTCGCGATCGTATTCAGACGCGTGAGGCTGACTTGTGCCGCGAGAACGTCCATTCAGAAAAAAAGAATGACGTAGTCCTACTTTTGGCTGCTTCTTCGGAGAGGCTCTGGAAATCCCCATCCTAGCGTCCGGCAATAAACAGCACGTGGTTTGCGTCAGCCAATGACGGCCCCATCTTTCGCCAGCCGCCATTTGGCAAGTCATGCGATGTCGTACTTGTTTGGAATTTCTTTGGAAGTTTGGAAGTTTTTACAACCCGTCCTAAACGTCGTTTGGAGATTTTCATGTTGTGTCTCGGAGTAGAGTTCTTAATAGTAGTAGCAAATGTATTAAATTGATAGCATTTCTGAAATGGGTGAATCGCCCATTTAAGACAGAAGATTATCGGTATACGATCAAGTAACAGATATCACTCCATAGTGAGAGATACGCTAGATCTGCAAGCCATCTTACAGATGTTGTAGCGGCCCCGAATGTACTCAACAATTAGATATCGCGTTTCATACAAATCAGTCAGACGCTCCCCACGTGGAAAGGATAGCACACGACAATGACCTAAACTCTAATATTAATGACATGTGAACTGCTTTCACATAATTGATATCCATATCAAGTGACACGATGTCGGTCAAGCAGCGTACTTATATTTTAAAAGTTCTGCGTGTAAAATATAAGGAATCGTATTACGATATATCGATGGGTGTTAGTGATAGCGTATGCTCATATACCAGCTTGTCCCACTACGTCCCTTACTCTACATGTTCCCTCGCTGATACGTACCGCCATAGTGGGCGCTTCGAACAACCAATTACCGAGGACCGGTGGTAATCGATTATATAAACGGCATTTTGGACATTGTTCACCTTAGTAGCCGAAATCAAAGGAATAGCCCGAGTTCAGATTACATATTGTTAATTTTACGTGCCACGATTTTTTTAACAAATTTGCTTTGTGGTATCGAATGTGCCAGCAGCCCCACACAGTACAAAACAAATATATATATCCCACACATCGAATTTGTCAGTTCGTGTTTTGTCTGTAGAGCTGTCTGGTGTCCAGATACCAATCAGCATTGATTTGAGGAATTCGACATGAATTAACCATTACAGCGAAGCACTTGGATAACACAGATAAAGCGCCTCTAGTGGTCGATAGATTAATATCATGCGGTTTGAATCAGCGGAGGAACAACGTAGTGAGACAAGCTGATATATGAGTGTAGTGATACGGTACGCGTAATAAAAAAATTCAGTTGGTATACTACTACGAACAGCCGCAGCGCTTCCCGGAAGAGGGGGATGGGCCGGGGGGTGAAATTACAAGCGTCTGGTCCGTCATTCATAATTCATCCGTCGTCCATTAAAGAATATCCTCGTCCATAATCCAAAGACCTATTCCATATTCCATACAACAGTATTAGCACCAAATTCAAAAAGACAATCATAGTATACATATAAAGCATATGCTAGTTTCCAGCAAGAGAGAAGCGGTCAACAGTTTTCAGTGATGCCAGCAAGACTTCATGATGTTCCAAAAATATCAAATCCGTATCGCTGATCAGTGTTCTTAATCCATAATAATCGTTGTAAAGTCCTCTAGAGAATGATGTATCTCAGTCACGCTTTGATTGTGTATGTTCATATGAACACCTTGAGGATCTTGGTTTTCATGGGTTCACACGACCCCGTGCACGTAAAGTGTCATTCGCTGGACAGTGACGAAAACAATGGGACAGAGACATTCTTAGCGCGTGGCCATTCTCCAAAATGATTATTTCAAATGATAGTCTCCGGGATAATTTTGCCCTTTCTCTGACTGTCACAGACTAAATTGAAATAGATTTAAATATCGCATTGAGTGAGGCACATTTATCAGAAAAAGATTAACGGTTTTTGGCCAATGCATTAGATATATCATGTTGCAAATATACGCCCAAAAAGACCAATGGTGACTGTTATATATTCATCTAAAACAGTTGAATCTTTCTCTTACCCTTTTCACATCAACATCATATTGAGCTCCAATGTCTTCGACCAAAGGCCCAGCGGCATCGGATGTCCTCTCAGTTTGGTTCACCACTGCACCGTGGTTAAAGCCCAGCAGCACCAGACAGCAAACAGCCAATAGTGTCTTCATTTTAGCAAAAATTATTTACAAATTGTAATTTATAACGAACTATTTGCAAATAAATTTCGTTGCAGTCCGCGCGAATGTCAGCTCCAAAGCTCTATCTATATCGTTAAGTATATCGGAAAATAACCTCCTTCAGACATACAGCTTGCATGGAGCCAGTCAAACTGCGAAGGAACGTAAAGAGGAAGTCTGGGGTTAACCATCTTCACATTGTAAGTTAAATACTACACCTACGTTCCGTCATTTAGAACGTGTAGTATTCGGCTTGGTTATGCGAAGATGGGGGTTAACGTATTGTTCCCAAAATGAAAACGTCTGAGTCAGCATTTGTGAAGCCTGCGACCTAATATTAAGTGGACTGTTATTCGATCCGTCGACATGGTAACCTACTTGATCACACTTTAGACATGATCTCCAAGTCACTGTCTGCGGTGGAAAATGTATAACGTATATCTCGCTGTCACCAGTCCCGTCTGTTGGTTCACTTTATCTCGGTTGAAAGTGAGTATGTCTGATGCCTTCTTCCAATGTCAGAGTTTGTAACCGGAACCTCCTAAACTGTCGGTGCATCACTCTCTGACTGCGGCGGGTCGAAATAAGCATCGCGCAAGCGAATTCTATCTGTATCCATTCTGATCGACACAGGAAACGTGTATCTGCATACGAGAGGGATGGAGAATGCATCCAGTGTATTTTACAGAAGATTGAATAAATTAAATGCTCGCCTATCTGTTTTCCTCACACATAACGTATGTTCGTACTACTGGATGCGTTTGAGGCAAGAAATATGAGTTACGGCAATCTACAGAACGTGCATAGCCTTCTTCTCGGCCGTAATGTGGATTATTAAGGTTTCGAAATGTCACACTGTCAATCTCGCGTTGTGGAGTAGGAGCACGTTTTCTTCGGTCTAATATACGTGGCAAGATCTCATTTTCTCGGTGCCATTTTCCGTGCGGATTTCAGCTGATGGAGTGTAGCTTTGGACTTGAAATGTGAGATACTTAGCAGATGGATGGCCATGGGTAAGAACAAATCTCAGGAACTCGGGACATGGAGCAGTACTGGGCAAAACAAAGCGAAGTTCACAGTTTGTCATTGCAAGCCGTTTCTCTTACAAAGTCCATCAATGTCGTGTGAAAAGATAGATGTTTATACAAGCAGCCACAACATACACGAAGGGAAAGTCCCGCCCAATGTCATACAAAACTGCAATCAGATTGCCATGTGTGAGCGTCGACTTCCATGGCCGATTTTCGTTAAATAATTACTGACACGATTACTTTAATTTTCTCATATTTGAAAATAATCTACCACAGCCTCCTGTCATGGCATTACTGTCACCATTTTTAAGACCACCACCATTCAAGCCACACAAGACGGACCTTCACCATTCAGACAACCACCATCCAGACCGTATCACCGTAACAATCTGGGCTGTGACCGTTGTTCGCCGTGTTATCGGCATAATTATACCGTATTATACGCATCTGGACAGTTATGATGCTATTGGCTCATACGGAACAGTCGGTGTGTTACATTGGATAGTGCGATCCATTCAATAGCTATTCTGATTCATTCAAACAGTTATTTTGATTCATTCAAACGGTTATTGATTCATTCAACATTTATTCTGGTTCCTTCCTTCTGGGTAATAAGTGCATATCTTCTGTGATCCCTTGTTCAACGGGGACAGACAATGTGATTGTACGGTTGAAAACGTTTCAAATTCAGTGGGTAAAATATCGTACCAGTGCTGTGGATTTAAAAACAGTTGTGATGTCTTTTCGGTACCAAAGAATCTATTGAAGCTCTCCCATTCAGGAAACTATTTCATGTTCATTATATAGCAGAGTGGACTTTGCTGCTGAGATCGTCTTAAGACTTGTGAGGCAAAAATCATTTATCCGTATTATCGCCTCCAGTAGTGAGATATATATATATATACATCAAATAATTGTGTTATGTAAATGTTTGTGCTGTTTTCGACTGGACTGGGGAACGCCTTCAGTCATCCTATTGTGCTGCGACAGACCACTGTCCAACTGCACACGATGACTGGCATGTATTGCTCCTGCGAAGAGGCGAAGAGGTCGAACGATGGCAGATGTTTCAAAAGGGATATATTCGTATCATGATGCAAGGGATCACTTAAATTTAATTTGTGTTTGATGAAAGTACTTACTCGTAATTTGAGTCCATTACCAGAAACTCACTAGACAATTTGTAAGATATGTAAGCCAAGATCTAAGAGCATGTCTAGAAGTCATAGGAACTAAATCAACTGGATGCTGTAGTATGATCTTAGTCGACGCTAAGCATGGTAAATATCCAATTGTATTGATCTTTTATCATCCAGGGATATTTCACGTAAACAACACCCTCACATATTCCATATCAGCAATGATCTTGTATCTACTCTGAAAGCATGAGATGTAATGTTCAGACAGTATTCATAGAACTGAGTATTCTTCGGCATTTCTGTTGGTGATACTTTCTGATGTAAGATTTCATGCATTGAAGGGTAACACAATTTAGTTTTTGAACTAAGTAGTGATAGTAGATCGTTTGTTTTGAGGAAAATAGTTTCATTCTTTTTGAGACAAATAACGGTCTTCGTGATAACAGTGTAATGAGAACACTAATATTGTCACTATACAAACGACTGATTTTGACAACTAGATTCTTTGTATGACAAAATAGGATTGGAATAAATGCTAGTAAACAGAACAGAAAATAACAGTAGTTTATTATCATAATAATGGTGTAATTTATTACGGAAATATATTAAATTATCATTTATATTGCTATGATATATGATAAGATATTATTTTGCTATGAGAACGTCTGAATGAGAAAATAATGTGTTTTTATCATAGCAATGCAATTAGAATATTAGGTTTATTCGTTACAGTGCAATAGATTATTGTTTTAGGGAGAACAATATAACCTAAACAATTTTGTTTATGGTGAAGACTGAAGCGCTTGGTCGGAGTCCGATCTCATAGTTATTGTTCTGAACACGAACTTGCATTCAATAAGAACTCCCTCGTTTCGGCCGTTAATTAATATCTGGCGGTCACAGAGTTCATCACTTCCCAACAGATGACTTGATAGGGCTATTACATCATGAGTCGGTTCTCATAGTTAAATTCCAGCGGCTGTCTGTCTACTGCTTTGATAAGCAGGAGCGGTAACCCAGGGTACAATCTGCAGAAATAATAAATGATAAATGATCAAATAAATGTAGTTTCAGCCATGAACAATATTTAAGACAACATTCCACCTGGTTTAGTTGCTTCAGCCATCCGTGGAATTTTGGTGGTTGTTGTTCATGTGAACTCAAACACTCACACAGCGTCACAGTGTTACAGCTTTGATGTAAGAGTACAAAGACCTCTATCAGGATCTATTCTCATGGCGCGGTGTATATCAGACGAACCCTACAACCCGAGGGTACATTGTTGGGTCATTTAGCTTTTGGCGGTGTCCCCCTTGTTATGTGTCACATTCTGCAACCACGTTCGGTACTTCAGTCACGGAATGAATTAACTGGGAATGTATCGTGTGGGACATACTCCACTACTATTACTTGCGCGACACGTGGAAATTATCGGAAATTATCAGATCTCCGTGCGAGTAAATGGCAAGGGACGAGTCTACGATAAAGTTCATACCTCGCTTGCATTTGTATCGGGCGAACATGTGATTGTTCGAAGCTGATGCTGCTTCTTTCGTGTTCTGCATGTACTCTGCCCTGTCTAGGGTGTTCAGTACAATAAATATTGAATTGAATTGAATTGAATTTGTACGAGTCAAGAAAGTCTTGTCGTCTGCTAGAATTAGAAAGAATATTCATAACACCAACGTCATACGCTTCGGACTGTCAACACACCAGCGGTCATCAAGTGCAACTTTTCCAATATTTCGGTTCAACAAAGGGTTGATTTCAGCAGAGGTTTGTTAAAATTTGCTGCACAAATAAGTGTTGACATTATTTTACTACTGTTGTTACTTTCATAACCTAGGAATAGTTAACTATTACTAGTTCAACTGCCTTATGCTGCAACACTCATACTGCCTTTAGCTTATAAATATTCAATTTCACTCAAACTGAATATGCATTGCAACTCTAACCGAAAGTGAAACTTACAGCTAGGGGAATTAACTCTACATAAAACATTGGATTTACTCCCCTTACATAAAATTTTAATTTTATCTTTTTCAATTAATGTTTGTAATCCGGTTATTTTCTTCCTCATTCTCAGTTGTCATTGATATTTTTACAATAGATCACAACTATGTAAAGACACAACCAACCAATGTTTGGGATCATTCTTATGCCAGAAAAAGCGTAAAACAATCTGAACTGAACTGTGTTCAGTGCAACACTTGATATCCCTGGTGATGGAAATTGTTTCTTTCATTGTCTTAGTTTAGCCATACATAGGAATATATCAAGGCACCGACATTACAGATACCGGTTTTACAGGGCCGTTGGAACGCTTTGGAATGCGATTCTGTCCTGGATTTAGTTGTGTTTTAGGCACGACTTCATGTCAAGTTATCTAGCTGAGTGGATTCTACTCAAGTTTGGGTCAATAAACCGCTCAAGTGGTGGGCAAAATCACTCAAGTTTGAGTGAAGTAACATTCACTCAATTACTTGAGTCAAATTTCACTCAAATACTTGAGTGGTATGAATCTCCACTCAAACTTGAGTGAATTTCACTCAAGATGTTTTAGACAACTTCCAATACGCATGTTTCGAGTTCTGACGTTACGTTGTCTGAGTGAACTCCATTTGCGCACTGACAACGTCATTTGGCGAAACCCCATAATGTTTGGGGTAGCCAATGTTATTTCTCTCACAATAATACTCCTTTACGAAGGCCATCAAAGCGTAACTCGATGTTTCACAACTGAAATAGTCCTTGAATTAATCTTTACACCCCGCTATGTTAAAGGATAGGGGATTAGCCATATCGTTTTGCCAGAGGACGTTGTCGCTGCGCAAAGGGACGTCACTCAGGCGATGTAACATCATAACTTGAAAGATGTGTATTAATACCGGGCATTGAGTAATAAAATACTTGAAGAAAGACTATGTGAACTCTGTGACAACAATCAATGCAGTTGGCGACGAGAACCATTACTTGTATGCCGGCCTTTCTGTGAAAATATGAGGGAGCAATACAGGCATCCCAGTCAATACAAACTAGTATATGATATGTACCTAAGTTTGTAAAAAAAAAAAGCTATCTTTATGTGGAATATTGGCCTAGGACATTTAACGAGAGTAAAGCCTAACCAACATTTTGCCTATTTATAACTATTGATCTAATTATAGCCACAATGCAAATTGATATGTACCATCTGTATCAACGAAGTTTTTACATGAAGTTTTTCTTATTCATTTTTTTTTCCGAATGTAACTGAAGTATTTAGCCAAAGTTTTAGTGAACATTGTCATCCAGTTTACTTCCTTCCTCCACTAATTATAGATTGTGCCGTTACACAATTATACATGTACATTGTTTATATTAATTGCTGCCAAAAGTTACTTAACTCACTGCCTACGGCAAGTTGTTCAATTCAATTAAACTTTATTGTATCATAAAAACAATTTACATGTCCATTAAGGACTGAATACAATAACACTCAAACAACTTGTGAGATATGAACATGACCAGGCAAAAATCAAGGAGTAGTGATAACAGTAGCTTGTGACTGTGAAGAACTTGATATAGATCAATACGAATCCCAGTCCAACATGGCTAGGCCTTACATGTAACCTGTAAATATAGCACTGGTGAGTGCCTTATCATGTCTATAAGCGCAGCATCGCGGAACAATAATAAGTTGAGAAAATATATTTGAGAGAGAATATCACACACTGGGACAATTAAATTTTTGCATTTTCTCAGTTGGAACGCATTGTATATTGATGAAGCGTGCCACTATTGTAGCAACATCATTAGGGGGGTCGAGCATGAGATTGACAAGCTCATCCAATGTGAGTGGCTCACATTTCTTAAACTTGCGCCGAAAAGCCGTTGTCAGCGGCTTCTTGATAGCCTTATCTAAACACACCTGTGATTAGTTGTTTCGGCCTCGTAGCGAAAAATTGACCAATTAACGGTCCCGTGATACAATGTATATGAATCACTGGCTACATTCTTTTCAGCCTCGATTTAGAGTTTAGTACATCGGGAATCACCAAATAACGTCATGTCATGAGACAATTATGTGGGGAAACTCAAAAAATGGCGGCTGCGGCCGTCGTGTGTTGTGTTTTCTTTTCTACTGACTAGACAACATACAAGTTCAAGAAAGATTTCCATCATCAGATTTTATTTATATGAATCACCAAAGCATCAATGATTGTAATATATAGATAGCCTCATGAAATGCAACAAATGAAAGGGGTTTTCCAAGCATGGCGTCACCATCCCGTGTGGGCGATGTAACTTCGTAAGTTGTGCGTGAGTTTTTTTCTCCCGACTTGAAAAACAACAACAAACAATTCAAGGATGATTTCCATCATAAGTTTTTATTTATATGAATCCCCAAAGCTTAAGGATTGTAACTAGGCTCATGGGCATATATAGAAAGGTGGTTCAGAAGATAAATGCTATTGCTTGATCGAGGGTTGGGCCAGATACCATCCATCGCAAGTGAAGTTTTCTTTGCATAATCTAGATTTTATTGCACCGTACTTCCATTTGTAAATTAGTATTTTCTAATTAATGGCTCACAGGAAAAATAGTTTTTAACTGATTGTCATACCCGACTCACCCGAGTATCATTTTCAGAGACAATTGATTGACTGGTAGCAATTGTGGAGATATAGCTGCTTCCTGAACAGCAGATTTCTTTCCCAGAGTTTCAATTCAAAATAGTATCTATTTGTTTGAAAAAGCCCCCCAAAAAACTGGCCATAATACCAAGCTGATCCGTATGTAGTGGTACTACTATTATAGTCTGGTTGTTGGGCATTTTGACCCGGAAAAAAATGGTATAAAGATGATTCTTATAACATATGAGCAGAATGTGCCATAGAACAACATATCCAAAATCCGCAAAAATCATCTGTGGGGAAATTTTTTTATGAGTGTTTTAATATTTTGTACATTTTTGCATGTTTTTGTAAGGAAAAGGTAAAAAAATAAGGATTTTATGTGACTTTTGGCGGTTCATTCACCTTCAAAGAAGAAAATGCAAAGTCTAAGTTGCTGAAAATTGTTACTTTACTGATAACTAAACTAGTTATTACCGCATTACTTCGGGTATAAGCCCGATCCCCCCCCCCATGGAAGATTCCGCTCAAAAATAGGTGTGGGCTTAAGCCCGGGAAAGGGCCAGAACATGTTTGAAAAAATAATTCTGGAACTGTAGGTTGGCCCTGCATAATTGTCATGCAAGTTTACCTCTAATTAACTACTGAAACACAATTTCTTCATTAGTGTCAACATTATCTTTCTCATCAAGGGTAACCTCCTCGTTATTTAGACAACTTTCTCCTCTGCAGACTCCACAGACTGTTACACATTTCAGTCCATGTTTACGACAAGAGTAACTGTTATTGCCACATGGATTTCTGATAGAAAGTTTGCATTTACATCTTACAAACGTTAGTAATCTCTCTGGTGCTGCATCCAAGTCTGTCAGGCCTGGTGTTGGTATGCTATCAGCAAGTTTCCAACCCCATTGCATCGGATCCAGGTCATTGTTTGTGAGCTTAATCCAAAAATATGACTTGCAAGTGAACTCGCAAACTGTGAAAATATGCTGCTCTTTCTGTAGGTGGAAGCTTCTGTGGATCAATTGATGTTTTGCTTGTCGACACCATCTCCATGTATTTAGCGTACCGTAGACTGTTCAAAGAATCATCTGCTCTGCCTCCATACAAGACAACATATACCTGGATACCAGCTTTGCCAATCTGTTCCACTGTCGAAGAAGGTGACATACAAAGATATAACGATGCAATATGTCAACTATGCGTGTGCAAGGTATGGCGACTGTTACATCGTGTTTGATGGCTACGAACAGGGTCCGTCAATTAAAGATCACGAGCACCAGCGAAGAGTTGGAAAAACATGTGCTGATATTCAGCTTAGTTAATATACGAAGGTTCACAGTGACCAGCAGACCTTTCTCTCGAATGAGAAGTACAAAAGTCAGTTCATCACGTTGCTGAATCGATGTTTGGAAGCTGATGATCAGATCGTTCACAACATTACTGGAGATGCTGACACATTGATAGTGGAATGTGCCCTTCAATTTGCAAGACAAGGAAGAGAAGTGAGTGTAGTAGGAGATGACACGGATGTACTTGTCCTCTTGATGTACCACTGGAAGCAGAATATGGCTGATATATACATCCATTCAGAGAGAAGAGGTCAAAGAAAGGTTTGAAGGTGTGGAAAGTTCAAGACCTTATTAACAAAGCTGGCAAAGTAGTAACATCCCACCTCATGTTCATCCATGCGTGAAGTGGTTGCGACCACTATGTTTTCTTATATGGAGGCAGAGCAGATGATTCTTTGAACAGTCTACGGTACGCTAAATACATGCAGAAAAACATCAATTGATCCACAGAAGCTTCCACCTACAGAAAGAGCAGCATATTTTCACAGTTTGCGGGTTCACTTGCAAGTCATACTTTGGTTTGAGCTCACAAACAATGACCTGGATCCGATGCAATGGGGTTGGAAACTTGCTGATACCATACTAACTGACAGACTTGGATGCAGCACCAGAGAGATTACTGACGTTTGTAAGATGTAGATGCAAACTTTCTGCCAGAAATCCATGTGGCAATAGCAGTTGCTCTTGTCGTAAACATGGGCTTATACCCGAAGTAATGCGGTAATAACTATTTTAGTTCTCAGTAAAGTAACAATTTTCAGCAACTTAGACTTTGCATTTTCTGCTTTGAAGGTGAATGAACCGCCAAAAGTCACATAAAATCCGTACTTTTTACCTTTTCCATACAAAAACATGCAAAAATGTACAAAATATTGAAACATTCATAAAAAAAATTCCCCAAACAAGATTTTTGCGGATTTTGGATATGTTATTCTACTCCGAATTCTGCTTTGTTTGACACCAAAAACAGCTTTATACCATTTTTTTCTGGGTAGCACCTATATTTCATCTTCTACTACCAGGCTATGATACATACACCCGGTACTGGCACTGAATGAAAGTATAAGAACACAAGTGGCAAGGCATCCATCTCAGAATATTTCAGTTCTCAGACATGTCAAATAGTATTATTTCTAAGTTTAAGTTCAATTGATTCATTAATTTCACTACATACATGTACATATATTCCTAACACCAGTGCATGTGATGACCTAGTTTTAGCTTGACCTCTTCATTCTTCAGAAACTAGACCCAGCATAGATACATGTACAGCCCCAAGAGCTATGGTAGGGCAGCTCTTTACACATGTACATGTTGCCTCCTGAACTGTATTTCTCTGAACTGAGGTCAATCTTTGGAAGAGTGACCATAACAAGCTTCCATACTTTAGTGCGTATTAATCTGATATCTCAAAAGAAAACAATTATTAGAGTATTATTTAATACAGATTAGAGATTAAGTACATGTTAAGTGACTATATATAGGCCTACAAAACCTGTCAATCACTGAAGGATAACTATTTTGGTCTGAGAAAGAATAAACAATTTGGAACTATTTTTATAGGTGTACTTCGGACGACCCTAAAACCAGAAATTTTCTACATCCCATAATAAAGGTGAGTTGTCTAAAAATATATAGTTTACCCTACCTACGGTACCCATGGAAAAATGTTAGGGCCATCATATCATATGTGGAAATTAATTTTTTTGCATCCAGCCAGTTGTGTATATTTATTCCGTAGGCAAAGAGTTCATAGATGAACTGTCAGCAGCATCGTTAATATATCAATTTATTATCATATACAACAAAGAATCTAAACTTCAAACTTGGTTATGCTGATTGTAAGTTTACTTGACACTCCATGTTAATTTGTTTTACTGTGATAATTGTATATTTGTTTAAAAGCTGTTTCGAACAGTTATCCATGTATTTTGCCCCATATATCACAGAGAGTGGTTTGGGTGTAAATGAATGAATTGAATTGAAATTGTATTGTGCAATAAATTAAATTATTATTATTATTCCCATCCAAATCTCTGTTTTTTCCACTGCATTCGCAGAGTATAATATTGGGAATTTCATTTGAATTTTCTAACTTGATATGTAATAGGTAAAGCCAGAAGAGGAGGCAGATTTTCTATCTGCGTTCGCTTCTAGGCTTTGCCTATTTCATATTACAAGAGTCCCGATGGATTACAAAAATCGTGACAAATATTTTTTCTCATTTTTTTCCAATGAATGAAACAGACGCAAACATAGAAAATACCGTGATTTGGAATTTCTTGGGGGCGCCGCCATGTTTATTTTGGGCAGGATTTTTATCCAATGGGAAAGCGTGAAATTCAGTTGTGCCGATAATCTCCTACGTCATCGGACATTCTCTGCGTCGAGATAACATGGCCGCATATGGTCGTTTTAATGCACTCCTCCGTTCCCCGACTAACAGAGGCAATGTTATAGATTAGCTTTGATGTAGAATACGGCCTGATTCTAGCAGATATTCCACGATGCCGAGCTGCTCTGCATTTGGCTGTCACAATGTACCAGGTAATCCCGACACGTCGCACTATCATCCTCGTTCATGTTTGTAAGCTACGGTCTCGAATACTGCATGTACTGCACCTCTGCCAATTGACGCGTTTTTATCTCCAGAGGCAGAAGAACTAGTGTCCGCTGACGTCACGATTCTTCAAACATGGAGGCCTCTATGTTGTTCCAGTGTAACGAAGTTAAAACGTTTAGTACTGCTTTGAAAAAATTGTAAAAAAATATCTGATACACGATTTGGATTCTATGAGGAAAAAGCTTCACCTGGCCATACACGGTTCACCAGAGTTTACGTTCCCTTTAAATATTTTACCGTATTTGCTGTTTGTCAGGAGCACTCTGATAGTCCGGTAGCCAAATCGCAAAAAGGGGTCTAAATAAGGTTTTCGTAGCACCCCCCGCGTAGATTTAGTTTGACCACTGTTTATGAACGAGTATCATCTGCTGGTCAGTTCTAGACCTGATGTAGGCATCTACGGTGGTGCCTAAGTTCACAGCATGCATTTTTTGCCGCTGTCTGAACAAGACAAAATTAACTCTAAGATGGGGGTAGGGGTATTTATGAACGTATAACTTTTTTATTCTTGCACTAAACTCTCTGTAACTTCCCATACCTGACCTTAGAATAATGTTCTATTAGATAAAGTAATTCAAGTTACGCCTTTTACGTTTTTGACGTCATGATGACGTCATAACTTCGAGCGTACATTTTTTCTCGATTTTTTTAGAAATGAGACTTGATTTTTTGTTTTACAGTTGCAGAAACTCTTTTTGCATTCAGCCTGATTTGTATTTGTGAAAGATAATTGTCTCTCAGTTAATTCTAGACCTGGTGTAACCATCTAATATGCACTTCAGGGATGCGGCATAGCCATGTTTAACGGCACCAGAGCATGAGAAATATGAAGCCGAATTAGGGGTAGGGGTGAATACGTCCTAATATTTTATTGTTCCACAATCCTAACTCCATAAAATTTACCACATATTGAGTCTGTGAACGGATCATTCGGATAAAGCTATCCGATTCCGATTATCTTCAATGTTGGTGTCACTATGTCGTTATTATCATCGTCGAAGTATTTTTTCTCTGGATTTTTTGTTGTAATTTTCCAAGGGTATATTGTTACTTTTTCTTGATGTGTGTATTTAAGACCATGATAGCATGACGTATTTGTTTGGAACCGGGTGTTGACGTCTATGGTGATGAGAAAGGTGGCATGATGCCTTCTTGCAATGCTCTCTGAGTAACAAAAAAAACAAGGAATGGGGGTAGGGATGATTACGTTTCGATATGTTATTCACACTTGGGTTCAGAGAGCTCAAGTTTTTAACACTTTGCGGTTGGATACTAGTTGAGCAAAACAAGTAATCAAACTTCCAATACTTCTGAAATGAAGTCTCTGTTTCGAACTCTAGTGTATATTCTTTATAGCATAGTCAGTGTTACAGGGCTATAACATCGTCGCTCTGAAATATTTGTATCTGATATCGCTCAAGTCAGTGTTAGGGACCGTGTGGTCATGTCATTCAATATGTCCACATGAACAGTCTCAACAAAAGCGTTGTTGGGATAAAAATCATCACAGGGGTCACTTTTGGTTCTTATGATGTTTAAAGAAATATGCAGTCACTATATTTGTCTGTGGGGTAATATGACTTGTCAGTACGTCGGCATCGTTTTTCACCACCCTTTTAATGCTGCGTTTAATTGTTGCATGTGTTTAATATGTTTCACTCTGCTCGACTTAGGTTAAGGATTATTATCTACCTGCTAGTGGTCAATCTCGCATTTGTTAATCTAGCTAGTGGTCAATTATTAACCAAGAACGGGTCTATATAAAGTTGCCGCTTGCATTTGTTAACTTCATCAGTCATGTCGAAATTATGGACATCCAGAAAGAAGATGGATTCAAAGTTTCTGGTAATATCAACGAGACAATCAGACTTTCACAATCTACCATGATGACGTCGTCTTTCGTCATGATATGTTTATCTTCACATTATGGGTTTAGGTCTCACCAATGTTTTGATACTTAAGTAGAGAAAACCAGTTAATTAGCTAGATGAATTGAATGAAAGTTACATGAAATGAAATAAATGAATTTAGATGAAAATGTATTGAGAGAAAACGAAAGGCAGACACTATCAATATGTACATGTATTCATTGTATCTACAAACTATTTTCAATCATGATGCATGCAGTGAGGCAAAATGCATTGAGGCAACAGAAACCCGTGTCCATCCAGCCACCCGCCTATGGATATTGTATAACACTATATTCTATTTTATGGATAGCATCTGCTTTATTGTTATGGAACTGACGCTTCGATGGAGATACATCCAACTTTTCAATACAGGCGTCGATTTTCCTCATTCAATATTTATCCGTAATATGTTAAAGAATTTTCGCGTGTATAATCCAAAGATCTAATTCGTATATAACATCCGCATCAAAGCTAATGTGGATGGTGAATATTGCAAATATGTACCTCAGTTCATATTAATTCGATAAATATATCTCATTCGAAAATGGATACTTTTCAGTTTCTTTGGTTCCATTATTGAAGCTAGATATACATTATGGGAACATTCTATTACACTGTGATGCTTATTGATGTTGAGCAAGGAAAACAAACATTCGAATGCCTTCCTCTTGTACAAAAGGTAATTGAAAAACAATTTCGAAAAGGAATATCCAATATATAGGAATTTGTCAATATAATAGTTATATCATCAGCAAGTGTCAGATCCGATATCAAGATTCAATGATCAGCCGCCGCCCATAAAGAAATTCCGCTTCAATAATCGCAAAACCTATTTCGTATGAGAGTTAGCCCCAACTCCAATGTGTATGAAATAAATACAAGAAAAACACAGTTTTCAACGATGTCAGCAAGACATAAATATGTTTTATACATAAACTCTTAATCACTGATCATTATTCTTTATCCAAATGAATTCCACGTCGTGTCCAGAATATCAGTCACGCTATGAATGTGATGTTCATTTGAACACTATGTGAAACTATGATATCCAAACAACCCCCAATCTTAATAAATTAATATCCTATAAATGCTCCCCAATCGAACATGTCGCTATATAGAATCTTAAGTATTTCAATTGAATTTGGTGTTCTGAGCGCCCAAACCATGAATATTTGATCGCATTATGACATCATGGTCGCATCTGGACTAATCCGCTTGCAGTCGGGGGGGGGGGGGGGGGGTATGGTAACCTTGTCCGTTTACCCTAATGTTTACACCAAAGACCAGTCCATATATCTACCTCGTATAATGGTGCCACAATGTCGAGACCGCGGAAACATGAAAAGACATGTCTAAGTCGACTGAACCAACCAAAAATTCTCTATCATTAATGTTCCCTTCCAAGCATTATGAAGCGTTCCCAGGATTGGTTGACACTCGAGTTACTGCAAGCCCGTTAGATCCTTCAAGCGACATATCCAAATAGGGAAGGAGATATGATTTAATTTTAATTAGATTGAACAGCCTCAGACGTTATAAATTGTGGGACAAACTGACGTATGGCGACTAAAGGGCAACCATATAACTCAACCATGTTACTGCAGATGTTCATTTGAAGACTATGAAGTATCCACACGGCCCCTAGAACCGGCTTAAGCGGAATTAGATACGCTAGCTCGGGTGCTGTGATGACAGATCAGCTCAAACAAATAACTCATCTGATGCTAATGAATGCGCATCGTGGATGTCTGATGGAGTAAACGTATCAACATGGGGTAAACCTGGTGAATGCAACAATACCCTGAAAAACTAACCTGTAACTAACCTGACGTCGTACGGCTTAAATTTCCCACCAAAACAATAAACCTACACATACTTGTCGAGAGGGAAACCTACCATATACAGGTAATAAACTGGAGCGATGTGCAGAAAGGTGGGGAAAATTGACGACGTCTGGCAACTAAAGAGCAAGCATATTACTCTACAGGAAAGCTTCCCTCGTCACCTCACATTCAGACCCGTGAATGCGGTCGATTCTCGAACGTAGCCTAAATATCTCTGCCGCGCTTTACCTAGATATCAGACCATACCAACATGCACGGCCGCCATTTCGATTCTACCCATACTTCATTGCAAACAAGATTGAGCAAACAGACAATCTCCAGCAATAAAATCGTTTCTTATTCATTACAGTTTATGTTTCCTCACAACCCCTTGCTGTGATTGTATCAAAGTTGTGTATACCCATGCAATAATCATTATATACCAAGTGTTCACAAAGTAACGTTGAGTTTGACAAGAGACATGAGAAATTCCAACTACCCCCGATTTTTGTGGGGCACTCTCAATCAGATTTTGTTCTTCTGTTTTATTTCAGGCCAGATTATTAGTTTGTCACCCACAAAATCATGTTAATTTACTTCTGTACGACGCTTGGTTCAAATGAAACCATTTGATACACTATCCAGATATAATCGGAACATTTGATAGAAATAAAGAAAGAAAAAAACAGAACAAGGCGCGATAATCAGACACAAGTAAAGGAAAAATACAATTTCCATATTTATGACGTCATAGTGACGAAACTAAAGCAGTTACGGGAAGTCTGATTACTCTACCTTTCAGGCCAATATCCAAAAGCAATGCGTGGAGGATTTCCGTATGATAAACCGCGAAATAAAGAAAATATGGGACGGTAATCACCCCTACCCCCATTCGGTTTCAATGGTGTCATGACCGGAGAACATCTATATGAATCCATGCTGAGGTCAAACGGGACTTAGTAGAAAGACGGTTCTGGTCCAGAATTAAACAGGAGACATATATCTTTCAAGATTATATGTCAAATACCACCAGGAATGTATTACTGTGAAAGAAACAGAGAAAATCGGAGAAAATATTCCCAAAAAATCATAAGAGAAAGGCTCCTCGAGCTCATGACGTCACTATGATGTGGTCAAATTAGCTAGAGAAAATCTCATTATTTTAGCTGAAAGGTCATTATTCGGAGGTGAATTTGTGTAAGTTTCAGATCGCGAAGCGCAGGGGTAATAAAAATATGAAGGCTGAATTACCCCTACCCCCATTTCGGTTTTAAAATTTTCAAAACCAGTGAGCATCAAACAATTGCATGTAGCATCGTTAGGCACCACCGTAGATATCTACATCAGATATTTAATTGACCGCGAGATGTTGATCTTCCAGAAAAAGAAGCCAAACAAAATCTACGCGGGGGGTGCTACGGAATGACATGTTCTCGCGAGTGGCTACCGGACTATGACACTATTATAAGCGGTCCTTGGTATTAGGATGTCAGCTGGTACAATTATTTGGTTCCTGGCTATTTTCTGTGTGAACATGCAGTCATCGAGACCATGAAGCTAGAAAGACGGTTTAAGTTAAGAGATAATTACGGGGACCTGTGTAGGGTCTCTCAATAAGTCACTTTAGTCAAATTTGTAACTTAATAGATCATTACTCCAATATAACTAATCGCTATTGGCATAGCACATATCATGGGTCAATGCAGATCAATCGCTGACAAACCGTCTTCAGATTTTGAGAAGGAAAGGCCGAGAAGTTGTAAAACTAGACTGATCCAGACTCATTATTCAGTGGATATCATGGCAATCTGTTCTAATACTGTAAGTAATTATCAGTCAATTCTAAAACGATCCCCTGCACTATCTTGTGAATAGCATTACATGTACTAACTAAAATCAAATAATATGTTATTTTCATCGCTTGATCTACGGGTTCAAACCGTCTGACAGTTAATAAAATGTCATTTCTGAAAACTGTTCCTACGAAGTATGCTCTCATTTGCAAATTGTCCGGTAATGAGTTAGTGAGTCCATCCGAATCCATTAGAACCTTGATTTTTGACATTGATTTAGGGGACTGTTACGAGCAAGTTCTGAGCTGACCTACTTTTAATGAAAATTTGACCTACTTAGGTGAAAAAAATCACTGGTGATTCTGACTTGGGCTGTGTCCATCTTAATATAGGCAGGATTTCAATTTGAGGGTGGAGGTGACCAGAACGGGTGGAAAGTCCTAATGCCTACCCTACTTCGTAGGTCCTGTGACGTTAGATCACACTGCCATGTTTCGCATATAGGATTCATCGCTTGCAGGCAGATACTATGCATATATTATATTGCTGAATATTCCATGTACAAAAAGTCAATATCTACACATGACGATACTCGTGGAAGCGGTTACCATGACTGGATCGATATCGTAGGTCACAGATCGATATCATTCGACTTTAATAGAATTCGAAGAATGTATCCGATATACTGTACTGGTATATAGTAGAAGTTGAAACAAATAAGTTGCTATGCAAAATAATAGTTTGGTTTACTATAATTAGTTTCAGTTGTGTCGCCCTGTGACACAGTACATAATTCTAACTACATCGTTGTTTGATTAAGGGGGTCGGATCATTGTCCGATTGAACATTTCGTAATTTGTCATCAAGTGTAGCCGAAGACCAATTTGGTCATTATATAATTGCATAATTCCTGCTTAATAATGTTCTCTTTTTTTTCTTCTTTTTTTTGATGACTTCTTTGTCAGACGTTCTTAACCACCTTGTTGGTCTAAGATTTGTCCCTCATCTGGTAGTCCCATCCATATAGCACTGATGTGATGGGATTATCCAGGCAATTTTGTTCTAGTTGGGACCGCCAACCTTGAAGGGTGCCCTCCCCCCGCCTCTTAAGTAACGGGGGGGGGGGGGGTGATTCCATTATTAAATAATGCAGAGGGACTCGGACGTATTATATGTACTATAATGTCCACAGACAAATATTTAAGACCACAAGTCTCTTTAGATGGCGACATATATCTATTTTTATAGTATATCCTCTACAGTCATCACAAGTTACTGGTTTGATAATCTCGTAATCTGTTCGCTGACCGAAATCTCTATAGTTTGGAATATCTGAAGTCGGTATCAATATTCAGTATATCCACTGTTAAAACTGTTTAGATGTAGACGTATAAAACCAGAAAACATGAGTAACCTACAGTATCAAATGAAATCGCTTTACACGATGAGAGAGAGAACTATTAGTCAGGCTAGTAACCTGGTTGTCCCAATTTTATTGAGCTATGTCAATGATTTTGTCCTGTCCAAGGACGAGGACGTGTATTGTAACAATATATCTCGCACTCTATTCCGATCAGAGAAGAACTAAACAATGACGTCGTTTATCAACATGTAGATCTCTTGACTGCAAGTATGTAGAACCACTGGGTTCCCTGTACTTCTACTGTATACGATAATTAATATATTTGCATCTTATATTTTAGGTTTTCGAGCCATAATTGTTATGGTTTTACTTGTGTGTGCTGCCATCGTCATGACACATGTCTCAAACCATATCAATTTCTTGTTTTGGTCTTTCTAATTCGTATGGAATGATCTATTCTTACTCTCCGGATTATTATTATTCCATCCAAATTTGAGATGCAATCACAACATTAGGCTCATGTATAGGCTGGAGTCTGAAGTGATATTCTATGGTCTTCATACCTGACCTTCACCATTTGAGTTATAATCCTTTAAAGTGAAAAATCGTTCAGTGAATATTAACTAAACGAATGAGAGAACGTTGTTGAGATTTAGAATGTACATCTTTGAAAATTTCAATAAAATGGTACCATAGAATAAGTAGGTCAGGCAAGTAGTTTTCGAGTTTTCTCCCCTGGTGCTGTTTTCCTTGTCTTCAGTGTACAGTCAAAACTAAAGAATATATCTGGCAAAAAGTTCATAAGTCTTATACATGGCCATGCTGTCGTTATACTTTCCAACTATTACGTAACAAGAAATAGTAGTTATCTCTCCTTCAATCTATTTCAAAACACGTCACTTTGTAAGAACACAAGTAACGACTTCTCGTTGATTCTTCTCATATTAGCGAACATTTCGATGACCTAAAATAATATGACCTCAATTTTTTTACCTTTGACCTTCTAGATGACGGAGGTGGCTCATTTTCTCAATCGCAAAAGCTACTGAACCGCAATAGAAACGGAGTTCTAATTTGCTGCCTGGTATTCCTTAGACTGAGTTATTTTGTGTATAAGTATTTTTACTTCATGTCACACGACCATCGATATTTGTGGCCGTGTTTGCGGGCAGAAAAACAGGCTATGGGAAGCGCAGTCTCCAATTCCCAAGCCTAACTTTCTACATTCAAACACTTGTTTGAAGTCCAGTGCCCATTTTTAAAACACATTTCAACATTAAGGAGCTCTTTAGGGCGCAAATAAAGCTCGGAAATGTGTTCCTCAGCTGACGGTTACCAACATAAGCAGGTTTGTGAGAAGGAAAACGCGATAAAGTATAAGCTAAAAGTATAGGCTAATAACAAGCAATGTGAAAAAAGGTGTCTGCGCGTTCAAAGCGATCACATTAATGGTTGCGATCAAAGAGACCAGCGACCATGTAGTGACTTATTTGCGATGAGAATGGAAAGACCGTGCCATTGTACAAACAAACAGCTAATTATTATTATTTTATTTTACTTTTTAGAAAGGAACATAATGATGAAAATAACCAATCATGGATAAATTGTTCGTGTTCAGAATGAGACTGAGAGTGTTGTCCATAATGTCATCCCAGTCCTCAGAATTCAACAGAAATCAGATAAGTGTGAGAAATTATCATACTCTAATGTATAGTATGAGAAAGTATCGTATTCGAGATAGATGTACTGATTTGTGTATCTTCACAGAGACTTGCTGTATATCCGCATGGGGTTATTTCTCCTGTATTGATGTGGTTTGAGATAGAGTGGCCCCCTTTGTCATTTATAAACGTGAATTTATGTAGTAGTGATCAAGCTTGTTTTTCAAGCCATCTGCATGGATGGCACTGGGTGGCCAAATTCGCTGGGTTGATAGCGTCGTGACACTCATCACATAAAAGTACATCTTTGCCCTGTCATGGGGCCAATAACTGCTTTCACATTCAGGCTTGTAATATTTATAGTATAATGCAGTATAATTGGTACTGTAATAGTTTAGTGGACTCCTGTACTGTTTTAGTACTGTACTTTTCTTTAATAAAGTAATAAAGCAGTGTAGCTACCCTGGACATACATGTATAGCCGCCAGGAAAAATCCCGCGTTTACGGTTATCTCCCCTGATCAAAAAAAGAACTTTGGTCGGCCAGACTTTTCGCTTATGTATTAGCCCGTAAACTATCGGGTGCCGCTTACGTTTACCATTGTATTTGGTAATATTCACCATGCTGAACGTAGTACGAAGACTCAAAGCACACTGAGAACGATGTCAGTGAGTCTGTAGCTCATGTAATCCCATTAATGAATATGGATTTAGCGTCACGATAAACCCATCCGGATGATGGTGAAATTGCAAGAACCTTCTGTGAAAATCAATTGGATTCAGCACACTATTTTATTGAAATTATATGCCCTGCTACTTGGGGCTGTAGATTGCATACTGTTGTTTCCAAAATTGATTGTCAATGTGCTTCAATTGCATTTAAGGCGATGTATATTGCCTCCAAATATTTCTCCCCTTTCCTTGTCGCATGGTTGGGCGGGGAGAGTTCCCCCTTTGGGCTTCTTTCATATATTTGAGCCCGTTATTTGCCTCTTGGCTAAAATTTATCTGTTTGCTTTCTAGTCTAGGCTTGTTTGCCTTTTGACTTAAAATGAGCACACGGCTGATGCCGTTCCGCTCGTTCATGATCACAACTGATCATTTTACCTTTTGGATCGGACTTCAATAAATGTCTGGAATCAGCTTTTCTTAATGCCATCGGCAAAAAATAAGCTGTCGGTAAGTCGATTTTAATGTCACTAATAAGTCTAACTCGCAGTGAACGCTCGATGGCGCATTTAAGTTACCGATCATTTCAGAAATATTTCACGTTTCAAATTATTATACCTCACTGTGTATTCGTTTATTTTAATTGGTTGAGACACTATCACGTGATATTCCGCAATTTTCCATGTCATGAAAAAAACAGCTCGTCAATGTGATGTCCCACGATCTCGCGCCGTTATCACACTACCACGCGCTGACGTCACACGGCAGAGACAATGTCACACGGTCTCGCGCAGTTATCGCCCGTGAACAGACTCTTTCGTAGCATTGTCAGCTGTTGAGCCGTCATTCCGCTGTAATCACGATGGCGTGTGCAGACGGAAAACGCTATACGTTACCAACTGATGAAGATATATGCCTACATATATATGTACGTCTATTTGTATTGTTGTTGGTTTTGTCGGTATAATAAAACAGATATTGCATGCTGTGAGGTGTGATATCACGATTTGTCAGCTCCCGAAGGTCATGTTCAACTCGTGTTCCGCACTCCCTGAACATCACCTTCTCGAGCTGACAAATCGTGATATCACACCTCACAGCATGCAATATCTGTATAATGTCTGATGTTTGAGCGAAGCCAAAATGGAGAGGGGAGATTGCATTGTTATACCTTACTGCAGTTTACAAAATAAAATCCAAATCCAGTACTGCCATATGATTGAATTCCAAATCCTGAACTGCCAGTTGGTTGAATTCTAGGTTCAGGTGTCATATGGTTGAATTTCAAGTAACATATATTTACAAAGTCAAAAAACTTGAACTCACATGGACGTTCATGATAAGATATTCACAGGATAATGAATGGAAACATAACATATATGCATAAACATAATGTATGACGACAATTTAGGAAAATAATGTTGCACTTGTGAGTACGTACACTACGTTTCCTTATATTTTGCAACTAAGACAAGGATATTTTCTCTTAACTTAATTGTCTTTGTGTACAGTTGCAGCTTTTATAGTTACTCACTTATCAATATTAGCTAGGACCATAGTTCAGTAAGAAAAGGATACCATAGGGAAAATCGTTCAAATCCTGTCATATGGAAGGTCAGAAACTTAATGTGGTTTGCAGGAGATCGCTAGTAGAGTAGACACTGCTTGTTCACACCACATATCTCTGCATCGAACGGTGTATTGTCCTGTAGACGAGAAAACTGATGTTTGTACATTTTTGTACAGTACACTGATGGGTAGAAATAGTTTTTCGTGCAAAAGTAGGTAAACAATGGTAATTTGAATGAACGCATAGGTCTGGTTTAATGGACTCAACTAATGAAGCAATGCGTATCCGGTATTTTCATACCACTCCTAATTTCGCGAAGGTATTATTTATCAACACAGCGTTGACAAAGTTTCAGGCAGAACAGGCATGACTTCCATGTTTTCTATCATCAATAATCATCCTGTAATGCACAAAGGCTATTATCGTTGGCCATAGAACAATGTGTTATTTGTTGATAGTCCTCTCTCAAACGATTTTACGTTCGGGAGAACGAGAGCTTGGTAAATAAAGGAGGCATAACCGATTTTCCGTCTACAGTGAATCAAATCAAAGCCATTACATCATTTGTTAGTAGCAGACCCGGCAATGTTATTTTAGTGAATGACATTCGAAACTACTCGCTTTCGGAAATATGTAGTTCTCAATTTAAAGATCCATTATCCATGTAAATAATTGGAAATCGTTGTCTTAGAATGTTTGCCTGAACGTTGAATGTTTTTTTGTTTTATCGGGAATATGATTGTGTTCAGCAGTATTTAAACTCATCGTTCGTAATAAATTGTTCAGTGGATGACGTCGATGAGAAACGTCGAGTTTCGCCGTTCCCATGCTAAGGATGACCAGATACACCCTGATACTGTTATTTTGTAAGTATATGCAGTGCGCTTTCGCCGCTTCACCGTTTTGGTCATTTACATTCTTTTCAACACGCGCAAAGTTTTCACATCACGGCGTTTTCAAACCTTCTTCGCAGTGAGTGAAACATTTAGTAGATTTCATGCGTAATATGCCAAAGGATGCGATAAAGTGTGGCATTGCTTTTGTTGTAACAAATTGGTGTCACTGTGGGGAACGTTTCAATAACCTCAGCAAGCTGAAACACACATTTATTTCAAGCCAAACAGATGCAATAGTTGTGCAAATT
>JAVTVY010024485.1:0-99637 GCA_036873755.1 Hanleya hanleyi
TATGCCTGTATATACAATGTATTTCATAGTTAATAATAGGTTAGTATCACATATAAGAGATATAAAATTAGAAATTGAAATATGATTGAATACGTGTAGCATGGTGTAAGCTCCAGGGAAATAGGAGCATATGGGGCTGGGCAAAGCTTGGTTTAGGAGATGAATGGTGAGGCATGGTGCCTGAGAGGGTGGGACATGCTTCCATGTATAGCACATGGATTGAATAAGTGTAGGGCCATTTAAGCTGTTGGGAAATATGATGGTATGGGGTCGTCAAAGCTTAGTTTAGAAGATATAGGATGAGCCTCGGAGCACGGGGTTGGGACATGCTCCAGGGGATAGTGTATCACTTGAATAAGTGTACAGGATAATGTGAGCTCCCAAATTATATGAGCGTATGGGTTCACGGAAAAGCTTACTTTATGAGATCTAGGGTGAAGCTTGTTGCCCCAAGGATAGGAACCTGCTCTCCAAGGTTAATGGATGGGTTCAATAAGTGTAGCCAAATGTAAGCATTTGGAATATATGAAAGTTGGGTGGGGGGGGGGGTCGTGCTGGACTTAGTTTGAGAGACATAGCTAAGACTGAGAAGGTGTGGACAGCAATATTTTGTAACTCAAAAACTTTAACATTTACTTGGTTCTGGGATACCAGGGGTGGGAACATACTCCCTGTGGGTAGTGGATGAGTTCAATAAGTGCAGCCAGATGTAAACATTTGGAATATATAAAAGTTTGGCAGGTCAGGCTGGCCTTAGTTTAGGACAGTAGGTGAGATTAAGAAGTTGTGGACAAGAAAATATTTAAATCTTTTTAGTCCAAAATTTAAACATTTACTTAGTCCTGAGGTCTCAGGGTTGGAGAGATGCTCCCTGAAGGTAGTGGATGGGTTCAATATGCGTAGCCCTGTAAGCATTTGAAAAATGAGGGTTTGATGGTTGAGCAGGCATTAAGATCAAACTTTAACATTTACTTGGTCCTTAGGGAAAAATTTCTAAATCCAAAACTTTAACATTTACTTCGTCATGCAGATAGACAGACAGATGGACATCATTGTGGCACCTATATCGAGCTTTCTGCAGCTAAAGCTACGGGCTCAATAAAAATGAACTCGTTTGGATAATTTATATGGTATATATATAAGTCTTTATTTATTGAAGGTATCTCATAAAGTTATAAACTTTTCTTCCAAGGGGCCCTCCAAAACAAAAGTGTACAAAATATCAAATGTCATAATTAATAATTACTCAAACGTCTCACGAGAATAATCACACACTCGCAAGCTAGATTACATTGTGTCCAGTCTATATCTCGAACAGTTTTCCATCTACAGTTCGAATTGTTGGTGAGTGAATACCCTACGGGCAGACAATGTCTCGCGTAACAAAATGAAGGTCGAAGTCAGAGGTCAAAGGATACTGCATGAAAAACAGGAAATCACTGAACTGTTCGTGTGCCGTCTATATCTGTGAACGCTTTCTATCCACAGTGACAATTTTTTTGTAAGTAGATATACTGGATGAAGACAATATGTTACATTCCGAAATTGAGATTGAGGTCAGAGGTCAAATTACAAGCGTCTAGTCCGTCATTCATAATCCAACCGTCGTCCATTAGAGAATATCCGCGTCCATAATCCAAAGACCTATTCCATATAACAGTATTAGCACCAAATTCAAAAAGACAATCATAGTATACATAAACATAGGCTAGTTTCCTGCAAGAGAGAAGCGGTCAACAGTCTCTATTGCTTACAAATCAGAGAATCATTGCAAATTAGGGCACAATGGCCTAATTGGCCTATACATGTAGACTGCTATGTAACCACTCATAATTGCAAAGCAAACATCTGTGGGTACAAGAAGTAAGCAAAATCTTCACGCGGATTCAACACTTATATGTTTTTCAAGTTGTTAGCACTCATTTACTTGACACGAATAAAACATAATTGATAGCTTGACTGTGTACAATATTGCAGTGATACGTTAATTATCCCTTACTCGACTGTAGGTAAATATGAAAAATTTGGAATACTACGTTGATCAATTTAACATGGAACATAGTAAAGTCGAAATCTGATTTCAGTGATTGGTTTGGGGGATATAGTGCTCTTCTTCACTTTTCGACCAAATCTTCTCACAAACCAACCAATGAAATGAATTATCATTGGCAGATTACTAAGACAAAACCCTCAAAATTTGAAGAAAAAAAAACAATATTTCATCTCCTAAATAGCACAGAAACATCATTTAATCATACGAAATATGTGTATAAAGTTTCATAATCATCCAATAACAACTAACAACTGCAGCAAACTACAGATATACATGTAGCGGTATAAATGTACAGCCTCTACATGTACAAATTCACCTAAACAGAAAACTCTTATCATTTACCATAATTTGGACAAAAATTAAACAGTACACCCCAAGTTTTGGAGGTTACAGGTGATAGAGTAAACACTGAATTACTCTGGTCATGGAATTTACAAATGCTCCAAACATGTACACCCAAGTCAATTATATTTAAACAGGATGCCTGCAATTGGCCCTATACAGCCAAATAAACGAAGCTATTGACTTATGTGATGCTTGTGTATGCAATTCTACCTGGTATAGGAGGTCTACTGGAAGGGATGTGTGTATAAATCACCAAGTTACATACTGTAAATACAAATCTGGCAAGAATGGAGGTCTAGAAAATTAAATTATTTTCTTCTTCATATAATGAGTGTACTGGATAAAGTTTTTATCACACAGCAATTTATGACATCCTCTCAGGAAAACACTCTACGGCAACCACAGAATGGTATCCATATTGTATTCATGGTCTAAAACAAAAAAAAAACTCTGAGAAATTGACATCTCAGCATACTAGAGAATATAAGAAAATATTTAACCTCACTAATATAGACATGATGGTGCAAAATCTAGTCAAAATAGTTGACCAAACTATTTGCAGTAGCTGAATAACTTGACGACTCTTTTCTTCTGCTCTTCCTCTGAAAGCCTAAAGCAATTCATTAAACAACCACTCACCCTAGCAACTACTTGTGCTCAAGTTTTCTCTCAGTATTAAAACAGGACCATTACACCCTACAGATCTACATCACCCCATGAAAAAAATTATGATAATAAAAGTGACGAAAGCTTCTAGCTATGGATTACTTACAACAATTGGCCATATTTTTACATTTTTTGCTCTATTATTTGGTAATATAAACTATTAATCTGGCCAATGTTCGGAAAATGGGCAACATAATATTGCGCTGCATCACGAATAATTTGATGCCAAATTAAAGAGGAAAACTTCTTTGTAAAGTTGACAGTAACATAGTACAAAAAATATGGCAAAGGAATATTCTTTGTAATTTGTTCTTACAACGTCACAGCTATGATGACAGTATTCTTATTTTCATCACAACCAAATGCTAGAACATTTGTGGCACATGTGTGTTGGCATTTTATGTTGCTCAGTGGATAAACGGTCAATCAGAGAAGTTGATTCATAGGTCTGTGAAGCACCTAGAGCTGACGGATAAACGTGGGTCTGTGGAGCACCTCATGCTGGTTTGATGGAACTGCAATAATTCAACAGATAAACCAAATAAATATTAAGTAGACTTGCCAAGTTAACATTCACAACACATTTCACACATTTAAACAACTCGTGCACAAAAGTAAATGTTACTTTTAATTCTTTTTATTCCTGTGCAAAGCCTTAGCCACGATTTCAGAAGTGCCAGTCCACTATCCTAGAACTTCATGGTGGGGTCTAGGGACTGCCTACGCCCCAGAAAGTTTAATTTAGTAGATGCCCGAAAATGCATTCTAGGTGATTTCAAAGAAATAAAACCATAAAATACTACCAATCAATTCAATTCAATTCAATTCAACTTTATTGCGATCTCTGCACTGAAGGCATGGATCAAGGGGAGACAACTCCCAAAGAACATGACTAGAAATCATGGGAGACAACTCCCAAACCATAACCTGTGGAGACAACTCCAACAACTAAATGAGAGAATACAAACATTGAAAGTGGGTAGGATATCAATAGTGACAAGTTGTTTTGATACCAATAAATGGGTAGGAATAACCCTTTTTAGGTTGTTTTGATACAAATAAATGAGTAGGAATATCAACACACAACATATCAACATTGACAGGTTTGATTGTGTACCAAATATATGGGTAGGAATATCAACATTGACGGGTTGTGTAGATATCAGTAAATGGGTAGGAATATCATCATTTACAGGTTGTTTCGATACCAATAGATGGGTAAGAATATCAACATTGATAGGTTGTTTTGATACAAATAAATGAGTAGGTATATCAACATTGACAGGTTGTTTTGATACCAGTACGTGGGTAGGAATAATAAGTGACATGTTGCTTGTTTGAATACAAATAAATGGAGTAGACCTCAGTGTATCAAGTATGGGTCTGCCTATTTGGAATAGGGGGTCTGTTGGCAGGGGGTTCGGATAGCATTTTCGCCCTTTCATTCAAAAGTACATGGCAGAGTTGTCCTGAAATGGGAATGGCTTCATTCTTGCCATTGAGTATGGTTAGTAATTTCTTGTTGTTGTTATAAGAGAGGAAGTCTGGGTAAAATTGGAGTAATTTATGGAAAAGTTTCTCTCGTTGTGGTTGCAGGGATGGGCAAACACAAAGAAAATGTAGTTCATCTTCTATTTCCTGTAGTCCGCATATCTTATACAGTCTCTGTGGATGGGGTATTTTCTTTGAACGCCCATATTCGATTTCCAGATTGTGAGAACTAGTCCGCAGTTTAGTCAAGGCCTGTCGGAAATTGTGGTTTCTAACTATTTGTGTATAGTCCGTGTTGGGATTTTCTGAAATTTGTTTGTATATTTGTAGTTTTTCCGAAATCTGTAATTTATGTTCAGTGTAGCACTTGTAATTTCTGGTCATTTTAGCTTTGGCTTTATCTATTATAGCTGAATCAAGAATTGTTGGGGTTTCAATTTCGAGTTGGTTAAGTAATGTTGGTATGTAGTTATAAAGGCATACCTTGTGTGTAGAGCAACTTGCTGCATGCATACGCATCTTGAAGCAGCGGGCTTAAGTGGGCATCATCCAAACGTGCCCAATACTTGAGTATGTTACAGTTTATGTCATAGATGAGCGGTTGTCGATTAAGTTCGTTCTTGCTGACGAAGTTAGTGGAATGTTGATTTATTTTGAGGTTCATTTTGCAGAATTTAGTATGGAGTTTTTCATATGGTTCTTTGTCTATGAGGTCGAAATAGTGATTTAGTTCATGGTTGTTAATTTTTTTTCTTGTTCAGAGCCCCATATTTCCGAGCCATAAAGAATTATTGGTTTTATTAGAGTATCAAAGAGTTTATTGTAAATGTGTGGTGGTGGGTTGAAACCATTAAATGATCTGTGAATTTTGAAGAGTGCTTTTGATGCCTTTTGATATAGGTTTTCACGAGTTGGAGTGAAGTTTCCTTGATTGTTAATGGTACAACCTAAGTATGTGTATTCCTTGGTATGTTCAATGTTTTCAGAGTTGATTGTAAATTTAGGTTCATTGAATCTTTTGCCTCTGTGTATTATCATGATATTTGATTTACTAATATTAATTTTTAAGTGCCATGTTTCACAGTAAGTTTGCAGGGTGGCTAGGCTATTCTGTAGTCCATCCTGTGTTTCCGATAGAATGGCAAGGTCATCTGCCCAGAGGAGGTGGGACAGTTTTTTCTCATGTAGTACAGGTGGTGCGCATGTTTCAGGGAAGGACAAATCATTAATGAATAAGTTGAAAATTGTTGGGCTAAGGTTATCCCCTTGTTTAACACCTATGGTCGAGGTTGCACTAGAGGAAGAGGTATGCGTTGCTACACTGTCATCTTTATCACTGGTTGTAGTGGATCGATCTCTTGAATACTGACAACCTCATCGATACGTTCTGCATTGCAACTGGATGCTTTTGCTGCCCATGTGGCTTTTCAGTGCCTCACCCATGTTAGAAATATCAAAATATAAGTTTTATAATATAAATATAAGTTTTTCCGGCAAACCTTGCAGCCGGCCTCGCCAGGGGTCTTCCCACTTTCGAGCCACTTCCGATAATTATCGCTACACAGCCACGGTGGTCGAAAGGAGCACTTTCCAGGCATTGTTTCACACGGTCGCGTTTTCCGTCCTTCCCGCTTCAGGATCTGCGCGCCATTTTCCTCATAAATGCATCCTGGGAGTTTAGGGGAATTTCAAGACCAGTTATCTCCTCTGATGGAAGATTCTGGCAATTTCACAGGCAGCACGCGACATTCGACGAAATAAAGTTCGCGGGTCCGGGAAAATCACATTTTCGGTAAAAAAAAAATACAGAGAAATATTGACATTGACCTGGCGGACAGTTTCAGTTTATTTTTCCATGACCTCTAACAAAATTCAATGACTTGATACGAAATTCGATGACTTTTCAAGGCATGGAAAACAACTGTCAATTCCATGACTTTTCCAGGATTTTTAATGACCGTACGAGGCCTGTGGGACTACCCATCCAAAATACAGATGGACAGGTCTCAAGCTAAGGGCCTGGTCTTGTATTTCAGGTCATTTTTCATATCCCCTCACAGATTGCACTTGATGAAAACCTTTAAAACATTGATGCATGTACATGTATTTATCTTTACATGTTGACATTTCTCCAACTTGAAACCAATTTTCCTCATGATCACAGCACATCAAAAGTTCACTGGTATCCAGACTCAAAAGAACATCATCATCATCCAAGTCAGCCCCACTGGTATACAAAACAACTCGATTGATATCAGACAGGCCAAGCTATGTCTTTGCTAAGGCAGAAAAAGAAAAAAATCAATCACTATTATACATCCATATCATCCATGATCCGCCAAATTTTTAATTCAGGATTACATCAGGTCTCAATTTAAGGTGATAACCTGTATTCAGGTTGCCTGAAGGTTGACACATGAAAATAATGGTAACCTATTTTCAGGTCCCCATTATAATTCTGATCAATAATATGACAATAGGATAATAATTATGCAATAGACTGAGGCATATACATGTGAGGTATAAATATGTACAGTAATTAATCTTGATCCTGCCTTTGTCCCTGTCAACATATTTAAACTTAATAACATGTACTGATGTTAACGAATCCCTCACCCATTTCATCCATCATGGCCACAGGTCTACCCATGAAAATAAATTTAGTATGATTGCCCATTGCCCTCAAATTAGAAATATCTTCAACGGCTAAAGTTAAGCCAATCATAACAATATATAACACCATGATATTGTTGTAATATCACCCAGATATTAATTTTTGGTTAAGAAAGTAATGAGATACATATACCTGTTGTTTGTGTTATTCTGTATGCAGTTCATTTTGTATGTATTTTATACATATACATATACCAGAAGTGGAATTAATATTTGAATAAAATAATCAAAATATGTTCACTTTTTACTTCTACTCAGGAAATGAAGTCTAGAAGCTAAATCATTTTAGACATATTCCTCACCTGGTCAAGGGAGATAATTTTTTTAAAAAATATATATTAATCCACACTGGTGCAGACAACAAAGTTTTATGACCTTTGATGATATTTGTGGAGTATGCTGCAGATCTTCAACTTCCATGGATCTGATATTATCCACACAATCCTATTCTACACCCTACTGAATCGGCAAGTATGATTATAGGTGAAAACCGCCGGTCACGTGTCAAGTCACAGTCAATGATAGGTTTTTCGGTGCTTTCGTTATCAAGCGTGGGCGTGTGTCTGACCAGACGACAGTGACCACAGCCGAAAATGAACGATTTTCAGCATATCGATGACAGGGATGGTTACTGGTGTCCAGTCATTTTTTGAAGGAGAGATATCGTACTATATTGCCACCAAATGTAGGGTTATTACTATTTGAAGTTAACAAAAAAATTTGCGGCGAGAGGTGTTTTTAGATGTTGGTAGACAGTCCATGGTAGGTATTACATCGAATTATAGTGTGAGGAAATGAGCACAAAATGAACACGTGAGAACTTACTACCTGCCTCATGTATCACTGACTCATTCATCTCTCGATTCTTTCCACTTGTGTGTGTTTGAGAGGAATATGAACCATTAATAGTTTATTCTCTGTCTGTCTGATATTACGGCAGTCCATGGTATCATCATCGGACCGATCGACAGTCGATGGTAGGTCAACATGCACTTCACCAATTGGACTGCTGCCAAGACAAATGGTAGCTACCATGGACTGTCGACATATCTGATATATAATCATATGTTGCCTCATTATAACATTGCAGCTGTTATGCGGCTTCAATGTGAAGTGATACAACCTACAGTTCATGGTCGCATGACAAATGGACTGGTGCATTCACCTATAATCATACTTGTCGATTCAGTAGGGTGTTCTGCATGATACTTTTGCCATACAACCGATAAACTAGGTCCCTTCATTTATGTGTTCTAGATGCAACAGCTATTGGGAGGTGCAAGTTTTTTTTAAAATTAGATCCAATTATTCTGAGTGAAGGAATGAAGTCTGACATGGTTGTTTTAAGTTAAAACAAATTACTCGCAACTCACCCTACTCCTCAACAATGATTTTGCGGCCAAAACATTAGTCAATTCCATTAGCAGACCAGCCAAAAAATATATGCCACTGTAGGAGCCTGAATGTGAGTCTTATCGCCATGCAAGAACATCTCATCTATTCAATGAAGCCTTCCAGACAACATTCCAATTGTACTGCGGGCTTTAAGCTGGGACAAGATGGCCGACCTGGAGAGAAAAACTGAAATGGTCTAAATGCAACTAGAAATCGGAAGCAAAAAGCCTGTACAATGAAATCCCAACAAGATCTAGGGAAAAACAAGCGCTGAATGAGCGCAAAGACCTCCGTCGAGGCAACAGGGTTAGTAGGGGAATAGTACATCACTGAATAACATAGGGCCGGATGCCAAGCTCAATTTTGCATTTGTTGACGTGAACTTCACCAATGGTAATTAACGTGAGGTTCCCCACTAGCATGTCCAGCTAGGAATGTGAAAGTCACATTCCCCGCAAATACTATTTCTTTGATTTCACGTGCTTGAAATATTGGGGTATGGAATAGAGTATATTGATGGAAAACCTGGAATATTGCTTGAGACATTAGACCCCTTCCCACCCACACCTCCCCATGAGCGGACACCCCCACCCAAATCAACACGTTAGCGGCAGAAATGAGACCCTGTGTGCTTAGTTTTACCAACTTGCTTGTGATTTTATGCTATAGGCCCTACACATCAACACTTCATATTTTGTACGTGTACAGTATAGCATCCTCATTGACAGAATCCTCTACAAAACACATCTGATTTTACCGACACTTCGTTCTGATCTGTCTTGGCATCATGTGTGGATTCAATGGGCTCGGAATAATTTTGTATACTGGTGGTTACAGGCCACCTTCACCATAATGTATCAATTACCATGGACTTGTACATGTATCACATTCATATTGAATGGTGATGGCTGATGAGAATATTGCCAATATGTAACAAATGGCTGGATTCCAGCGAATAGAAAGTTCATGTTAATCATGAACAACATACAATTAATAATACTATCAAATAATTATGTATATTCCTTGTCGACATCAATACAATACAGACAATATTATGACTGAATCAGGGTAACAGATATCCAAGGGTATATATGTCTACACTAAACTGAAGGAGATCCATGATGCGTATTATATTATGTTGTAAAACTTCACTTGTTAATCTCGATTATGTTGCTTATTGTGAAAATAAATGAAGTTATGAAAAGAAATTTAGTATGATTGCCCAGTATCCTCAAATTAGAAATATCTTCAGCAGCTAAAGTTAAGCCAATCATAACAATATATAACACCATGGTACTCAGGAAATGAAGTCTTTGTTTCTAGAAGCTAAATCATTTCTGACACATTCAAGTCGTCACCTGGTCAAGGGAGATAATTTTGTAAAAAAAAAACAAGTATAGATCCAAACTGGCGCAGACCAGAAAGTTGTATGACCTTTGATGATATTTGTGGAGCATGCTGCAGGACTTCAACTTTCATGAATCTGATATCATCCACACAACCCATTCTACATGATATTTTTGCCATAGCACCGATAAACTAGATCCCTTCATTTCTGTGGTCTAGATCCAGGAGCTATTGGGGGCTGCAGGTTTTGTAAAAGTTAGATCCAATTATTCTGAGAGAAGGAATGGGCATCCTTCAAAATGTCTGACCGATTGACACATGCATCACTCTGCCGGTCATCATTACATGCGTAATGTTTATTTCCTGAGGAATCAGGGGGGGGGGGGGGGGGGGGTTGTGGTCAATCACTGACTCTGATGCTTATGTGCTTCATGACCTACGTGACAGGTTTATGGACTTTACAACATGTTGGCAGAAGATTATTGTATCTTACATCAAGTTTATGGCTGGAACTATGAAATAAATTTAAAGGTAAACATATGCCAAAGCATTGTACAATTGGTAAGGAGTAAACTTCATCCCACATCGTGATCATTATCACGGGAAATTCTACATGGCATAAGCTAATATATAGCGCGGCCCTATTTGAACTCTATACGAAACTTGTCTCTAGGAACATTTTTAAGATAAGAGATTTATAAATCCCTGTGCCCGTGCCTTCCACTTTTGAAAAATGTATATGTGCTATGTCGCTGTAAATTGCAGGATTAGTAGTCTGTGGACTGCGTGATACAGTTACAGGCAGTGGCACATGTCTGCATAAGTTTTTCAGTGCTCTCCAGGTAAATGCCATGAATGGAAATATGAAATGAATTTAAAAGTAAACATGCCATATATGACATTGTACATGTATAAGCTTATACATGTGACATGTTGCTGTGAATCACACGTTTTTTTGGCTTGTGAACTACATGATACTGTTATGGGCAGCAGCACATGTTTGCAGAAGTTTACTGGTGGTTTTCCAGTCAGAAACAGGCAGGGAAATATGAATTTGACCCAATAATCAACCGAACTATTACACAAAAATACTACAATATAGTACATGTTGTTTGTGTTGAAGTTTCACACAATTTGGATTTCACGGACTACGTGACAGGTTTATCACATGTTGGCGGAACTTTATTGATTGTTTTCCAGTCCGAAACAGGCAGAAAAATATGAATTCGCAGAAAAAAGCAAACCTGCATTTTACATAACAAAGACATAAATTTGGTAGTACATGTGCTGCGCGTTGATAAATCGCACAATTTTGATTTGGCAGCCTACGTGAAAGTCTTATGGACTACGGGACATGTTGGCGGAAGTTTTCCAATGCATTCCCAGTCCCAAGCAAGGAAGGAAATATGAATTTGACCCAAAAATCAACATGACTATTACACAAAAATGCTACAATATTGTACATGTTGTTTGCGTTGATTTTTTGCACAATTTGGATTTCAAGGACTACGTGACAGGTTTATCATCTACACCACATGTTATCAAAACTTTGCTAATGGTTTTTTAATCTGAAACAGGCAGGGAAATATGAATTTGCAGAAAAAAGCAAACCTGCATTTTACATAATAAATACATGAATTTGGTACGTTGATAAATCGCACAATTTTGATTTGGCAGACCACGTAAAAGTCTTATGGGCTACGAGACATGCTGGTGGAAGTTTTAATGCATTTCCAGTCTCAATCAAGCATGGAAATATAAATTTTACCCAAAAGTAAACATGAATTTTGAATAAAAACAAAGAAAAATAGCACATGGTGTTTGCGTTGAATTTTCATACAATTTGGGTTTCACAGACTATGAGACAGGTTTGCCATCTACGTTATATATCAGTGGAAGATTACGGATACTTTTTCGGGCCCAAACATGCAGCAAAATAAAAAATAAACGAAAAATAAAACATGCATTTTACAGTTTTACACAACATTACAAGTATATGGACCACGCCCCCTTTGTTCGGGTATTGATTTACCGACTAATTGGCTATAGTTCGATGAAACGAGACTATCTGCGTTAGAACATATGTCATAGAACATGTTCGCATAGATCTGAAGTAATGAAACACTCTTGGAAACAAGAAATGACTCAAAATACAAACCCGGAAATGGAAAACAACAACATGTCTTGGTTTGCGCGACCTTGGTGACCTTCCCCACCGTAAATTTTATTTCGGGAAATAGAGTCTAATAACGTGTTTGCTGGTGGAAAGGGAATATTTCCTGCCTCCTAGATTTTCACAAATAGTTCCAAAAGGTTTCAAAAAGTTTCAATTTGGAATGGAGTCTATCTGGGGAAAGAAGAAGCGAAAAATCGCATTGTCCGTCTCTCCAAGCTCATGAGCTGGAGGGCCGCCATGTTCAATGCAAGACGGTACATCTTCGGAAAATTTATGACCTATCTCAGGTTCTTAGCGTGACATGTACTGATCAGGTCAGGGCATTTGCAGCATTTCTGTTCTTCATTCAATACATAGTACTGTTCACACGCCCTATGATATGTACTTTTGTATCCAACATTATGCAAGTTTTGTTGTTAAAAAAATAAAACTGAACGTTGAGCTTGTAGGCCTACTCGTTTCAAGCAGCAGGCATTATACATTTAGTTGACCTAGATTCTGCATTGAAGATCAACCATTGAAACGCGGAAAACAACGAATTACGTCAATTATACCGTATTTTCGCCTGCATGTTGTCAGATCGTACTATTCTTGTTTATCTGATGATGCTAAACAATAATGATCTTGTGAACTTTGGGATAGGTCATAAATTTTCTGAAGATGTACCATTTTGCATGTTCAATCTCTCGGTGGATGCAGGACAGAACCGGATAGCTCTGGTTTCGAGATTGAGGTGGAACCCGACTACAGAAGCAAGGCCCACTGCATTGCAATGGGGAACCCCATTATTTCAATTGTGTCCAAAGAAAAAGTGCAAGATTTCGTCGGGAACCATGACGATCCCTATTGGAAATACTATGAGTCGTGGGTTCCCCATATGACAATTATTTGGCGGGAGATTTCACGTTGCGTTCCTAGACCTCCGTCTGATCGACGGAGGTAAAAACACCTACCGTAAACCTATGAATACAAGTAGGGCTTGCATATACACTGACATGGTCTGTTGGACTAGGCAATATTCTAACAGCTATAAATTCCCAATCCCCGAGCTTAAGGTGCTGATGCAAATGCAATGCAAGCAAAATGCAAACTAGTCTCTACAGCACTACAGGCACTGAATGAAGATTACATGCGGGGAATGAAACAGGAAATTTGAAATTAGAGAAATATAGCTGTGTTCGAACAGTAATTTGGCATATATATGGATGCAGTCTATTCTAATCTTATTTACTCGGCGATAGGAAGATCTCTATATCAGGCAGTCACCAGGTCACGCATTTGGTTTTGCACAAACTGCAACAAAACATAAATGTATTATCAGTTGTTTGCAGGAGCAAACTGAGTCACAAAGGCAAGAGGATTGCACAAAAGACTGGTATATTGCCTAGCCACAACTGTTCTTATCAATAATGCCTTCGGATGATGTCATCCAAAGGCCCTTACCTCAAAGATGTCAGGCTGAAATGACTTCTGCTATGAAAATAGACAGTCATGTTTTGAACTTGAAAATTAAACAATTAATGATGTACAAGAAGCCATACGCTGCTGTTATCATGGCAGACACAAGAAATGCTTCAAATTTTCGTATGCATGCCAGAGATCTGAAGAAGACAATTGCATTATACTGAGTCCTTATTTATCAGACAATTTCAAAGTGAAATGTGATACAGTGGGGAATATAGTCAAACTCAACCAGTACAGTACCTAAAAAAAGGTTTTCTGGAACTGATTGAACAAGAATTGCAGATTTTTCAGCAAACACTGCATGGATCATTTTAAAATTGGGTACACAGGTTTCCCTTGGAATCTAGTTGTGCAAAATACCTTTTGTGGTCTGATTCAAAAATCCAATATGGCCACCAGGTGGCCATCTTCGATTTCCCCATGATCCATTATCGCGACTTCTCAGGAACTACTGCATGAATCTTTCACAAATTTGGTACACAGGTTCCCCTTGGGCTGTAGTTGTACAAGATACCTGTTCTGCTTCAATTCGAAAATCCAATATGGTCACTAGTCGGCCATCTTGGATTTCCCCATGAAACGTTGTTATCATGATTGCTCTTAAGGTACTGCATGGATCTTTCTCAAATTTGGTACACAAGTCTAGTTGAGGTCTAGTTGTACAAGATACCTTTTTTGGTCCAATGAAAATCCAATATGGTCATTAGATGGCCATCTTGGATTTCCCTATGAAGCTTTATTGCGATTTCTCAGGAACCACTTCATGGGGGTCTTTCTCAAATTTGAAACACAGGTTCCCCTTGGGGTCTAGTTGTGCAAGATACCTTTTGTGGTTTGATTCAAAAATCCAATATGGCCACTAGGTGACCATCTTTGATTTCCCAATGAAACATTGTTATCGTGATTTCTCAGGAACTATTACATGGATCTTTCTCAAATTTGGTACACAGGTTTCCCTTGGGGCCTACTTATGCATGATACCTTTAGCGATTTGATTCAAAAATCCAATATGGCCACCAGGCGACCATCTTGGATTTCCCAATGAAACTGTTATCATGATTTCTCAGGAACTACTGCATTGACATTTCTCAAATTCGATATACAGGTTTCTCTTGGGGTCTAGTTGTGCAAGATACCTTTTTTGGTCCGATTCGAAAATCCAGTATGGCCATCAAGCAGTCATCTTGAATTTCCCCATGAAATTTTGTTATTGTGAACTAGTACTCATATGAACAGTCACAATCAAAGCGTGACTGAGGTACATCATTTTTAGATGACGACTCTATAACGAATATTATGGATTAAGAATACTGATCAGCGATACGGATTTGATATTTTGGAACATCATGATGTCTTGCCGGCATCATTGAAAACTGTTGACCGCTTCTCTCTTGCAGGAAACAAGCCTATGTTTATGTATACTTTTGTCTTTTTGAATTTGGTGCTAATACTGTTATATGGAAATGGAATAGGTCTTTGGATTATGGACGCGGATATTCTCTAATGGACGACGGCTGGATTATGAATGACGGACTAGACGCTTGTAATTCTCCGGAAATTGTTGCATGGATATTTGTCAAATTGGTTACACTGATTCCTCTTGTGGTCCACTTGTTCAAGATAGAGTGTGAGAGTGAAGCCTTAGCAAACTGAGGAGTACCGTACTCATCACAAGCAGTGTACGCAGAGGTATACCTAGAGGAATAATCATCAAATATGCAAATGCAGAGAAGTACTCCTCACTACACTGCACATACTCTATGTTACGAAGCCTTCTACTCCTCACTACACTGCACAGACTTTGTTTTCCAAGTCCCCTACTCCTCACTACACTGCTGGGGCACAGCCTGAAATCTCCTACTCCTCCCTACACTGCGGAGACTCTACCATCTGCCTGCCTACTCCTCTGGGTACACTGCAACTTTGACATAGTTTCCCTTGCAGAGTTACACCCCTTACAGAACTCTCTAATGCAGAATGGTAGATTTAAACATCAACTGATTTTGAAAAAAGGCAGGCAAATACACGAAATCTTTGTTACAAGTAGTGGGTCATTAGGTCTTCTTTTGTATGATGTAGAACTTTCATTGTGGAAGAAAAAAGTAGAAAATGGGTATATTGAAACGATTGTGTGTTCATGTTAGTTGTTCATTAGTGAATTTGTTTATGATATTCATACAATTTCCATATGAATATAGTAAAGTAGCAATGAATTGTTGTACATGACCATACCAAATAAATGCAAGAATTTTTAGTAGCCTATTGATAGCCTAACATTTTGATTATATTCACCAAGTATTTAATTACTGGTCATATTCAATTAACTAATTCTTTGAAAGACATGAGTATTAAATCATGATCACCATGATAATTGTAACTGGGTACTCCTCAGTCTACACTGCTGCATACATTACATCGTCTACAGGAGAAGTACTCCTCTGCCTACACTGCAGGCTACACTGCAGCCTTATCTTAATAATTGAGACAATCCTATGATGTAGTATAGTCTGCAGTGTAGCCAGAGGAGTGCACTGTCCTATACACTGCAACAGAGGAGTATACTGCCACCTACACTGCAGTCTACACTGCAGCAGAGGAGTACACTGCACCAGAGCAGTACACTGCAGCAGACGAGTACTCTTCATACTAAACTGCAGGTTACAATACAGCCTACACCACAACATCATTTAAATAATTGGGACACTCCTCTAGTTACACTGCAGACTACACTGCACACTGTCCTACAGGTATTTTTCTAGTTACTCCTCTGACAACACTGCACTACTCCTCAGTTTGCCAAGGGAAGAAAAAGCAGTGTGGTTAGTTCGTTGCAACGTAGCTTCAATAGTTTTGTCGCTATTCTCAACCGTAATTTACCCAAATTTGCAAATTTACAAATTTCTTGTGACAGATTCTTTATCATATTATGATGACTAGATATCGGCAATATTGAAGCACATCATGCTCAAACTACACACACATAATTCACAGGTCGCCATCTATTGCGTACTGAACATTCTTTTGATTGCTGTTGTTAAAAATTGAGTTTTATTTAGATTTCAAAATCATAACTTCATTATCACAATTATAATACAGCTATTCTATGTTTTGTGTTTTGTGAATGCATTGATACATACACAACTTATTATTATATAATAGCATGGTACGATCTCTCACAACACCCTGTGATTTCTCGACTGTGTGAAGCCTGGGGAAAGCATAACAATTGTGGAATGCAGTACCAAATGTCCACCAGGAATTTTAGTCCCCTTTTAAATTTTTTAATTAAATAAAAAAATCACTTTAGCAACTGTGTCATTATTCAGTATGACAGGGATAGTGCATGTCTACAATCCACAAGACTCTGATTTGCAAACCTAGTCTTTTTGTCAAAGCAGAATTGGGCAAATGGTTTGACATTTGCATTTGTTGCTGATGATTTGTTGCTAATCTTTAAGGGCACGGGTTTGAATCTGTACACTGCTAACCCATCCAAGACCAATTTTGGTACTTTTGAAAGTGCACTTTGCCAACTATCCTTAAAATAATTAAATATAAATTTTGCCTACTTTCCAAATGGCATTAGTAGATTAAGAATGAAAATGCTGTCTATTGCCCATACAAGAGTGCGAATTTCAAATTCAAACAACATATGTCAAGCAGATCAAACTAGAGGTTCCGCTTTGACCCTTGAATTGCCGCTCCGGCATGAAGCCTATGCTGGTTGTTTTTTTAAGCAAAAACATACGTCTCCCCCAACCTCCCACCCTGCCTTGAGTGGGCACATAATTTAAGGGAAAGTGCCATAAAATGAATGTAGCAATAAGTATCCTAAACAAAGCTGCGCATCTAAAAATATTAATTACAAAGAGGCAATTTACATTGTTGCAGTAACCCAGTGAGGAGTCGAGATATATACAGCAATGAGTGGATTGCCGACATCTACAGCGTCCAACCAATGTGAAATACATGTAATTGTGAAGCATCAACTATTTCGAAACTGATCACATTACAGGAGAGATGCAAAACATACAAGAGCCACACCTATAGTATACATGCTGTACCGTATAGAAGTTTCATGCATCTGCCTTCAGTAGTTTCCAAGATATGGAGTGAACAAGAATTGGACAGACAGATAAGTACATTTTGCACGGACACACACAAGCACTAGCTCATACCAAAACCTAATTACATGTAGATCATAAGGCCATTTCAATGAAGCTTCGATCCAAGTTTGGTGAAATTTCATCCAGTAGTTCTCCACATATCTTGTAGACAAGAGTAGTCCTGTACATGCATGTAACAAAGCTGGACATCAGAAACGGATGGATGCGCACAAACAAACCAAAACTTAATCAGATGAGGAGGCCATCACGATAAAGCTGCCATCCAAGTTCGGAGAAATTCCATCCAGTAGTTCTTCAGATATTTAACAGAAAAGGCTTGTCTGTACATATACAAGTAGACAGACGGATGAACACCAAATACGCGCGCACACCAAAACATAATAAGATGCGGAGGCCATTCCTATAAAGATTTCATCCAAGGTTGGTGAAGTTCACCAGAGACCATCACGATGAAGCTTCCATCCAAGTTCGGGGAAATTCCGTCCAGTAGTTCTCCAGATATCTTTACGGTTATATTGTATGACAACAGAAAAATAAGGCATACACTCCAGCAAATTTTTCAGACATGCACCGTGCTGTACGCTATTTAGATTTCAAAATCACAACTTCATTATCACAATTATAATACGGCTATTCTATGTCTTCCGTTTTGCGAATGCATTGATACATACACGACAACTTATTATTATTATATAATAGCATGGTACAATCTCTCGCAAAAGGTAAAAACATCCACGCAAAAACGGAGCAACGTTTTCGTAACAACAAAAATGGCGTCCGCTTGTGAAATACCCCGTATGAGAAAGACGTTTCTATCGTAGCGCCATCTATACACTCTGGACGCAAGGATGACAACTCTGACTCCGAATCCCATACGCTTGACCGCGGAGAGTTATCTTCCCAGATAACGAAACATTTATGAATAGGCCCGAATTTGCCCTTTAGTTACTTCAAAGTAAATTGATATCTCTAAGCATATCCTGTGACATTAGGTCTGGGTCGTCACGCCTCTTGATTAATACTGTAGGCTGTTTACACCACGTGATCAAAGCGGGAGACACTGCGATCGGCATGCAAGAACGGTACATGTGGTGCAACATATGTATAAAATTTACGACTATCGTGACAATAAACTCGATGTAAAGCTTATTTATTCATCTTTTCGGATCTGAAGTTTCATCGAGATATGAGGATTATTCGCTCTGTAGTGATAGATAGAAGACCGAGTGGTGGGGTCAAAATCCGGTGCGAAGAGGATGGCACACGCATTTCGTTGATTTTTGCCAATTTTACCATGAAAATACGTGAAAACCCAAGAATTGTGACATATAGTGGAGATGTATATTGATTAAAAATAAAATTATTAGGTCTCAAATTTACGAGAACCGAGTGAGGCAAATATGTAGACGCTGTTGTAAAAAAAATATCGGGAATTCACGAAAAAATTTAAAAAACACCTGAAAATTTGCAATATAAATTGTTCAAAAAAGTTAGATAACCTGCTGCAGATTTGCCTCACTCGAATTTGAAAAATTCAGGACTTTTCCATCAAAAGCATGTGTCACACTTCACCAAAATAAAGGTGGAACCGACATGGGTTTTACATCGAAAGCAGCGTGGTACGCTACCGAAGTGAAAACTAAAGACGAGTGCATCGTGTTTGTCAAACGAGGTCGAGCACCGCCCCTTTTGTTCTTTTATTGACCACGTGTCAGGTCAAGGTCTAATACCGATGACGTGTTACGTCTACCCCATAATTTAAATAATCGACCAAATACTAATTAGCCTACCAACATAATTACAATCTACATCCGCAATTTTCTATTGTGTTTCTAACAGATTGTTAAATTTCTTAAAAAAATAAAGTGACCCCCCCCCCCCAAACATAATTCAAGTTATCAATGTAAACAAGAAAACTTATTGATGCAAATGCATCAATGCCGGCGGAAACTTTTGTAGCTTATAATCTGCGTACTACAAGCCGATTACGTGTGCAACTGGTAAATACAGGTCACGATGCACCATTTGTTAAAAAAACGTGAATTTGTTTGTTTTCTAATGTTTGACTAATGTAGTTCGCGCAAGGACCCATCTGGAAAGTGTGGGGTTAGCCGGAAGTTAAGTGATTGCTGGTAAAATGTGCACATGAACCGCATGTCCAACTAGGACTTTGAAAGTAATGTTCTCTGGTTGACGTATTAAGTCATTTCACATAGCCTGATGTAAGAGTTCGCGCTGTGGCATTGTATTGGACCAATCATCAATCCACTATTTCTTGATGTGTGTCATTGTAAATTAAGCCTTGATCGAATTTCTCTACACATCAATCCGATACGCGTGTTTTAATGTTTCGAGTTTTTAGTAACTCACAGTTCAATCTAAAACACTTTGCTGCAGACATACAGGTGAATAACTTGATCATGTATGGTCATAGATTTGGTCTCTCAGCCATAATAAAATAGTAGTAAAGGGCATTTATTCGATGAATTCATTATAACCGAATTAATATTAATGTGTTAACCACGAACGGGTGATACAATCCTGTCGTTTTACGATATGAAACTAGTTGGATCACTCCACGGCACGTCTGTGAAGTATGACGCGAGAAAACACCTGTTACTCGTCCACTATCAATATGGCCGCTCCCATGTATACTGAATTTAGAATTTAAATAAATCTATACACTGCCAATTAATAAAACTGAACTAAATTCCAGTGGATATATTTTAAACACATTTAGAATTTTAACATATTAGAAGTCATAATTTAATTAACTTTACAGACCACTTGAATTTAGTACTTAATTTCAAGGCTATATTGAAGATATACTGAAACTTGTCCAGATTAATATTGGGGCCTACCTGTAATGAATATAAATATAATCTATAAGAAGTAATAATACCAGATAATTATAGTATACTAAATTATTAATGGTTAACTATCGTATCGCAAAGTTTATTGAAACTGACCAATAATCTAAATATTGTTCTTTAAATTTTTTCGCAAGTCAAAGCAAAAACTGCAAGCTTGTGATACCGACATGCTGATTCAAAACAAACGTGCGGATGAAATGTACGATATGGTACAAAAGAGGCATCAACTCAAGAACTCATTCGAGTAACTAAAAATGTCCAGGTAAACCCTCTGCGAGGATTTAGGATTTACCTGGACTTGTGAAGATGCACAATTTCATGAACTCCTGGATGCACGGAACAGATAATTGCAACTTGTTCCCTACCGAGGTAAACGGTAAAACATCTTATCATATGGATGACATGAATGTATGCCTCTTGGCCGAATCCAAACGGACTCTTACGGGCTGTCAAAAAACATTTGTCGAATAAAGTGAACATCTCAGGAATAAAGAATCTCGGTATTGTCGACAAGATCATCACAGGCCCAATTTGGAGAATGCTCGAGAGTAAACCCAACATTCTAGAAGCAAATGAGTATCTGGCAACGATGCAAGCTCACCTGGAATCCTGGAGTAGTGATGCATCCGATCTGATGGTGGTGGAGAGGATGTTCACCGTTGAAGAAAGAAATATTCTTAGTGTTCACTAGGATGATGTAAATTGAGCGTATATGAATAGGGCGTGCTAACACAAAAAAAACTCTGGAGCTGTTGATGCATGCCCTTCTCCTGATCCTTGAGAGACAAGCGAAAGATCAACTTCCTAGAGGCAAGTATGCAGATATAACAGAACAACAAAAGAACCAGGCATCAAGCGTACCAACAGCAAACATTGCTTCTGAGCGGGACTTCACCATTTTGGATATGCTGATGAGGAATAAGCCAGCAGTATCTGTGCTACTGTTTGAAACCCTCATCTTATGGATCAACAACAGAACAGCAAGTTGGTTAGATGACAAACGACCTGTGGAGAGGGCAAAGAGAATGTGCCAAGAGCTCGCAAAATTTTTCAAGCCTGCAAAGAGACTATTTGAGCCCTGAAACTTAAGATGTTGATGGAGAAACAAGCAGCCAAAGCTGATCCCGAGAAGAAGTGTCATGACAGGAATGTGTTACTGACCAACACCATCTCAGAGGTTGGAGGGGTTTGAACAACAATCGAACAGATCGACGTCCAAATTTCACAGCTTAGACAACAAGGTAATGCGAGTGTTACACGAGGTAGGAATTGTTTTATCAGTCAGAGACTGTCAATGGGAAACGCGTTATATTAGGGATGAACAGCTTATCGACCATTCGAAGGACATCATTCAGTTAGCACCTGTAACAGATGTACCAACCAAGAAGTTGGAAGCCCGACAAAACCAATTTCTCGAGCAGAAAGTGAAGGCCAAAGAACTCATTCAAAAGTCCTGACATGCTCGTATTATACAGTGCCAGTAGGATAAGCTGCCTGATCTGCTGAAGAACCCAGAAGACTTGGTGGGGTTGCATTTCATTCAAGTGTGCAGAGGACGGAGAAGAAACATCACAATGCTTAGATGTCGTTATATCCGTGGCAAAGGAGATGCTTCTAACCCTATAAAAACAGAATAAAGTATGGTCTTGATAAAAAAGGTTATCAGCTGGAAGTTCCCATTACTGTAGGACTTGAAAAGAGGTGATCGTTGTTTAAATCGTTGTCTAAATAGCATTTGTCATCATTTTGTTGTTGGTGTGAGTTGTACCCAACATTGCGTAATTTTGACATCACTGATTATATCACCAGCTCAGGTGGAAATGGGGGCCACATATTTGGAAGATATATTGCAATTGACTCCTCCTCTCCTGTTGGTGTGAGTTGTGCCCAACATTGACATACTTAATTAGATTCTTCTCCATCATACATGAATGTAATACCACCGAGAAAATAAAAACCGTATCAAATAACAAGATTCATATTTTTATTCTACTTGCTGGTGTGAGTTGTGCCCAACATTGACACCATAATGGTTTTATCTGCATGAACATAAATGTAATAATCGAATATTATGGGTCGTCTTGTTTCTTGGACAGAACGGTTGTTGGTGTGGGGCCAATTTTGGACGTCGCAAACTCGCAACCGCCAACATATCGTAATTGACTCAGTCGTGCCCATTCTCATGGCATCAGATTGTATATCCCCTATGGTCGTATATACCCTATGATGTCAAAATGGGCCTAATTGCGGCGCGCAGCTTTTCTGCGCATGGCTCTCGACCAATCAACAACATCCGTTACTAAATGAAGCGAACTTGTTGAGATTACCGAACGGGGCCGATGGTTTCCGAAAAGCTCAGCATAACTTCGGCAAGCCAATCAAAATAGGAGTTGTATATTGACAAGATCGAACAGTGGCAAATCTTTGAGGGGTATCCTGTTTAAAAAACCGGACTGGCATTTGTGATCTGTCAGATAACTTCCATCATGAAGGAGCAAGTAAATGTACTTCGAACCCTAGGATTTACTGCCACATGACTTGGGCCTGGCGATAGCGACAGAGAAAAACTACAGGAGGAACCTTCTCAAGCCTCGAATTTCCGTTAAACCAGGAAGAGAACCGCGATTTGCTAATTAAACAGGGGAAAACCATGGCGGCTATTGTCGCCGACGAGGCTCATGCGGTGATTCGATGCTAAGTTTATAAACAGGTCAATTATAATAATAAAATAATAATAATAAATTATAATATAAATTTTAAATATAATACTGAAAATTGTGACAATACTGTTATTTTCCTTTCTTTAATTCAAAGCCAATTTATTTGATAATCATTTTCAAGTTTGAGCACATTTAAATAAGTTAGATTGATAAAAAATTGCCGATTGACAAAAAACCTGAATCAAATATTAAATTAAAGCACAGCTGCTTAACTGAAATCCGTTATTTTCAGAAAAAACATCTTAATATTAGTTATGGTTATAACCAGGGAAACACATTTAGCTGTAGATATCTTATTATTTAATATTTAGTACTGTGAGGAAAATATGTCAATGGTGTATTCCGATGAATATGTCTCGTCCACCTCCTTCGCTGATTGTTTTTATTACTTACTTGTTGCACATAAATACATAATAATATATACCTCGCTGAAGTTCAGATGAGTAATTTTGGCTCAGTAATTTTTCAATATTATATTTCGTGTCGACTTTGATTTGTGCTGTGTTACTCTCTCTCACTGAGTTCAAGACCGGCGACATGAAACACAGATATCATTCAATACACATGGCCATAATATAATTTTCTGAAAGACGTACGCTCGTTCCATTTTCCAGAGTCATTATCAATTAATGCTTACAATACATGTAGCTCTCAGCGTGAATGCTCGCCTGTCAAATGTTGTTACAATATGACCGCCCGTCACCACGCGGCGATCAGCTGTGATGACGTAGTCAGCCGGAAAATATAGCACGCTCTCTCACTGGCTCAGCGGAAAAGTCGCAATGCGGCTACACGCCAGACATTTGTATAGGGGTGAAGTCAGAGTCTTGTTTACCGACGGTTTGGAGGTTACAAACTCTGACGTTGGGAGAATGAGTCGTGCCCAACATTGACTTCATTAATTAGATTCATGTTCATTGAACATGAATGTAAATAACATAAGAAAGTAAAACCATAACGAATAACAAGATTCATCTTTTCACTCCTTGTTGGTGTGAGTTGTACCCCACCCATCAATTGGTTTTATCTCCAAGAACATAAATATAAGGCACCGTTTCCAATTATCGTTCGCGAATGAATCGTTTATTTCGTCAAATTTTCTCGAAGTCGCGATTTTCCAAGGCGCGAGGGAATGGTTTTTTTTCTTCAAAATAAACGATTCATTCGCGATCGCTGTTCGAATGGTTTTTTTCTGTTGGCAATCGTTCTTCAATCGAGAAAATTCTCACGAATAAAAAGCGATATCGCGATTCAATCGCTTTTTAATCGAGAAAATATAAACGATTGAAAAAAAAAACGATTGAGGATTATAGCCGAAAGTAGTACGCCATTGGTTCAGCCTGACTGACCCGCATACACGTTCGAGTTTCTAACACTTCAGTCAGACTATATAAAGTTCGATCATTTTTTCTTCTTCCTTTTCCATTCTTTGCCTAGTGTAAAACTATAGCGTGTTTCTGTACAGTTGGCGGTTATATAGATACGATGGGGATATTGAAAGAAATTGAAAAAATATCTATATATATACATAGGAATAATGGTTATGCATATAATTATAACTTCATATTTACATATATTTTGTACGGGACACAGGCCCGGATATGGTCAGATTGGGTCATTTGCACTTGCAATTTCGTGTATTATTTTGGGTATTTCTGTGTTTTAAAGCTGGTATTATTGCAGATTTCTTGTGTAGTATTTTTCGTGAACGTTTGTGGCATCTGTGCGGGCTGAAACTTTGAGTTGATTCATCAGATTTTCGCTGTACGCGTGGTTTTTTGTCCTACGATCACCATTTTCCTTGACGTGTAGATAGATGGCGCTGTATTGAATATAACATTGTCATACGGGGCTTTTGAGTCTTCGCAAGCACTTAATTATTAACATATAGCGCGGGCTATTTGTAAAAATTTTCACAACTGGTTAATCCAGTAAGAGATGAAATTATATAATATTCAGTTGGTTTTTGGCTTGAGCTTCCCTTTGGAATCATTCATAGTTCATTTATCAAAATATAAAATTAAAATAAAAAGTATTGTACATATGCGAATCCAACCGTTATATGCGATTCAATCAAAAGATATGTATTTGATATAAATATGAAATCACTGCCGCGAATATTCTTATAATAAATAAAATTAACTTGATGGTGATTTTTTGAACTTATTCACATCTCAATAGTTTAAAAACTGTACCAAAACATGAATGGATACCCTTTCCTAATGTATGTTTTACTATAACAAAATATACATATTTAATTACACTATTTTTCACCTTAATTAACCTAGAAATTCTCGGCTGGAGGGCTAAGCTGTTCTGGGTTATCGCCATGCGCCCATTCACACCTCTATCAAGCCTGTGCCGTAATCATTCTGATAATGAAATCAACGAACTCAAATCCACTTATGACCTGTACCCGGTATTTACAAAACAAGATATTGTGACTATCATCCTGTATCATTAATACATTCTCGACTCACACGATTATTGAATAAACATGTAATGTCACAGGAAGCATGGTACAGGAATATGAAAAGATATTTCCAGCATACGCCCTACTTCGGCTTGTAGGAGACTATAGATCGTGAATCATACATATTATTCGGTTATCTTACGCATTTATACAGTATAGTATAGTGATATAGGTTTTTCCATCGACAAATCCGCAATCAACATTACATGTAGTTCCCAGTTCGCGGATAGAGCGGCGTACGACGGCAACACGGCCTATGTGTCAAATATCACTCCGCCTCACGATTCTCTCGCGCCTTGAAAAAAACGATTCTCTCGCGATTGAAGATTCGCGATCAAGAACGGATCGCGCATGGGTAAACGATTCAAAAACGATATCGCGAGAGAATGTTTTTTTCCAGAAAAGGTTCAATCGTTTTTTCTCATTTTTGTTCTCGATATCCTCGCGAATGATTCGCGATTGATCGTTTTTCAATCGAGAAAATTGAAGAAAAATCGCGACTGAAGAAAAAACGATTAATGGAAACGATCCCTAAAACGATATCAAATAATTTGGATTAGATTCTTATTTACGAGTTAACATGAGTTAACAAGATTGATCATCTTCAGTAATCATGTATGTGATGACATTCAGATAAACCATTATCAAATAATACGGAATTGTCCCATTTATTTTTACAGCATGGTTGTTGATGTGGAGCATGAGTGGTATTGGGACTGATTTTGAATGTCGCCCCCACCACCATCGCGAAATTAGCATCATTTCTCCTTCATTCAATTTTCTTATACTTTGATGTTACGCAAGATTATCTTCTTGTGTAGTACGAGAAACCTCCCATTTACATAACTATAATTAGATTATCTTCTTATGTAGTACGAGAAACCTTCCATTTACATAATTATAATTAATTAATAATAATTATTAATAATTATTTGCATTATTACAATATTTTGCCTGCAGTGTAGATCCACAGATGGTCTATACATCCAAGTGTTCCTGTTGTCTGGATAATGAAGAATAATGCATATAATTTCTCCAGAAAGAAGATTCTGACCACGAATTTTCTATTAATATTCAGCAATTTTAAAGATAATTTATGCAAATTTATGAAGATTTATGTAAATTAATTGACATTTGCTAAGTGGAGGATAGGTATAATGTTAATTCTATACTATTACTAGTAAACAATTAATTTATTGCCTGTTTATAGCCTGTAGCTCAATCTACTATGTGAAAAAGGTAAAAAGAAACTGATTATTGAGAGAAAAATTTATACATATATGCAAATGAGTTGGAAAATATATAACTAAATGAAATTTTGAAAATAAATATTAAAACGATAACAAATCAAGAATATTTTTGGAAAAAAATTATGAAAATCGACTGAATATTTAGTGACATACAGTGTTTCAAATTTGAAATACATTTATGCCATGCAAATTTGGCTTTTTCCTATTCCTCCATGATTATAAGCAGTTATATGTCCAATTTCGATATGTACATACGATATATCCTCTGGGATAAAGGCTCCTCAAATCCGGTCAAGTGCATGTAAATGAATCGATAATGTAACATTAAACTATTGTATATACCAGCTGCTGGATGAGAGATAACTGGAATTAAAATGGCTAATTATGGCTAAGATCAACTGACAGTCATCGGTCTTCCAAAATAGTCGCTACTAGTATTCGTAACTACATGCCGTTGCTATATGGCGGTACCAAATTTCACAACATCAATCATCATCAACATCAATAAATAAAATCCCATAAATGATATCCTTTATATAAAGAAAGATTGATGACTTCTGACATTTATATAGGTTATCACTTTCTTATATCACCGTTATAAGTAACGAACAGAGTGCTTGATCAGGTCCTGATGAGGTAAAAATTGCATGAATAGTAGAGAAATCTCAAGGAGTTACTTTTTTATATGGCAAATATGTGTTTCGATATGTCCTTCCGCATCAACTTCTTCCTTCCATGACTGGAAGAGGAGAATACATAAAATATTTCGCGAATTATTTATTCGTTGTATTTCAGAACCTTTGCATTGCTAAGGGCAATAAATGAATATTTACTGTTCGTTGGATAATTTCAGCATTTTAGAAAATCCGCAACTTATTTTGAGATCAATTCTTTGTCATTAGGACATATTAATTTCAAATTTATATCCCACATATCCTCTCTATGTGTACGCCTGTTTGATATATTTTGCAAGTAAAATTGAGAGTGACGCAAGTCGAGCAGCTCTCGTCATTGGTAATGATGATATTTTGTGATTCATTATCATCGAAGCAATTAAATTAAATCCTATCTGCTCCCCTTTTGGATATTTAGCTTGTAGGATCTAACAGGCTTGCAGTAACTCGCGTGTTAACCAATCCCGAGAACGCTTCATAGTGCTTTGACGGGAACATTGATTACAAAGAATTTTTTGTTGGCTCAGCCGAATCAGCCGGCTCGCTAGCCGGTTGTCTTTTCATGTTGCCGCGGTCCCGACATCGTGGCACCATAATACGGGGTAGATATATGGACTGGTCTTTGGTGTAAACATTTGGGTAAATGGGCACAGTGAACCTATTTCCCCTCCCCGACTGCAAATGGATGAGTCCAGATGCGACCACGATGTCATAATGCTTTTACATATCCATGGTTATGGGCGCCCAGAACACCAAATTCAATTGAAACACGTAAGATCCTGTATGGCGACATGTACGATTGGGGAGCATTGATAGGATACTAATTTATTAAGATTGTCATCGAAGATGACCGAATGTGAGGCGGCTGTATTCGATTCACACACGTCCACTTTCAGCGAAGAGTACACCTGACGAAACAAGGAAATGTACCTGTCCTATTTCAATCGGACATACTCGCAATATCTGTAATCTTCAAACGTTATCAAAGTTAACATTTTTGGTTATTTTGAAATCACAAGGCGAGTGATTGAGTGAGTAAGATTTAACGTCGTTTTCAACATTTTTCCAGTCATATCACGACTTGGAATTGCAATGTCTTAGTGAAGCACATCTTATATTGCTGATAATTGGTCCAGTTCCATACGCGATTCGAACCAGCCACCACCAGAGTACGGCACCCAAACTTATCATAGGTATAAATGTTGGTTATATTTCTGTGGCCTGAGAAATTGTTCCAGTAAAAAGGATAATGAACAGTAATAATCAAAGTGTGAATGTGATACAGTATACTCATCATGCTCGGAACTTCGTTCGATTTGACGAATACTCGTCATTGACAAAGGTTGCGAGAAACCAACGTGATTTTTGCTTTTATGTCAGTTTACAATTGGTGCCAAATGTCGAATGTGATATGCCGTTGGAATATTATTGATGCGGATTTATTTTTCACGGACGACGGATAAATACTGAATGTCGGCTACGTTATAGGAGCATTCATAATTAACAATTTTCATCTTCTATTTTCCTTGTTAAAAAAAACATTTAAAGAGCATATGTACCACTGAATATTTTCATTTCTTTACTTGATAACATTGAGATGATTTTACATCTGATAGAAATCACGTGCACAAATTACAATTCTGAATAAAACTCATTCGACGGTATTGAACCGGGGATGTGGACTATAAATTATACATTACCATTCAGTTTTAGATTAGATTAGGCACCGTTTCCAATTATCGTTCGCGAATGAATCGTTTTTTTCGTCAAATTTTCTCGATGTCGCGATTTTCCAAGGCGCGAGGGAATGGTTTTTTTTCTTCAAAATAAACGATTCATTCGCGATCGCTGTTCGAATCGGTTTTTTTTTTCTGTTGGCAATCGTTTTTCAATCGAGAAAATTCTCGCGAATAAAAAGCGATATCGCGATTCAATCGCTTTTTAATCGAGAAAATTTAAACGATTGAAAAAAAACGATTGAGGATTATAGCCGAAAGAAGTACGCCATTGGTTCAGCCTGACTGACCCGCACACACGTTCGAGTTTCTGACACTTCAGTCAGACTATATAAAGTTCGATCATTTTTTCTTCTTCCTTTTCCATTCTTTGCCTAGTGTAAAACTATAGCGTGTTTCTGTACAGTTGGCGGTTATATAGATACGATGGGGATATTGGAAGAAATTGAAAAAAATATCTATACATATACATAGGAATAATGGTTATGCATATAATTATAACTTTATATTACAAATATTTTGTACGGGACACAGGCCCAGATATGGTCAGATTGGCTCATTTACACTTGCAATTTCGTCGATTTCTGTGTTTTAAAGCCGGTATTATTCCAGATTTCTTGTGTAGTATTTTTCGTGAACGTTTTTGGCATCTGTGCGGGCTGAAATTTTGAGTTGATTCGTTAGATTTCCGCTGTACGCGTGGTGTTTTGTCCTACGATCACCATTTTCCTTGTGTAGATAGATGGCGCTGTATTGAACATAACATTGTCATACGGGGCCTTTGAGTCTTCGAAAGCACTTAATTATTAATATATAGCGCGGGCTATTTGTAAAAAATTTCACAACTGGTTAATCCAGTAAGAGATGAAATTATATAATATTCAGTTGGTTTTTGGCTTGAGCTTCGCTTTGGAATCATTCATAGTTCATTTATCAAAATATAAAATTAAAATAAAAAGTATTGTACATATGCGAATCCAACCGTTATATGCGATTCAATCACCATTGTGATATGTATTTGATATAAATATGAAATCACTGCCGCGACTATTCTTATAATAAATAAAATTAACTTGATGGTGATTTTTTGAATTTACTGACATCTCAATAGTTTAAAAACTGTACCAAAACATGAATGGATACCCTTTCCTTATGTATGTTTTACTATAACAAAATATACATATTTAATTACACTATTTTTCACCTTAATTAACCTAGAAGTTCTCGGCTGGAGGGCTAAGCTGTTCCGGGTTATCGCCATGCGCCCATTCACACCTCTATCAAGCATGTGCCGTAATCATTCTGATATAAATGCAATCAACGACGAACTCAACAGGAAGCATGGTACAGGTATATGTATAGATATTTCCAGCATACGCCCTACTTCGGCTTGTAGGAGACTATAGAACGTGAATCATATATATTATTCGGTTATCTTACGCATTTATACAGTATAGTATAGTAATATAGGTTTTTCCATCGACAAATCCGCAATCAACATTACATGTAGTTCCCAGTTCGCGGATAGAGCGGCGTACGACGGCAACACGGCCTTTGTGTCAAATATCACTCCGCCTCACGATTCTCTCGCGCCTTGAAAAAAAAACCGATTCTCTCGCGATTGAAGATTCGCGATCAAGAACGGATCGCGCATGGGTAAACGATTCAAAAACGATATCGCGAGAGAATGGTTTTTTCCAGAAAAGGTTCAATCGTTTTTTCTCATTTTTTTTCTCGATATCCTCGCGACTGATTCGCGACTGATCGTTTTTCAATCGAGAAAATTGAAGAAAAATCGCGACTGAAGAAAAAACGATTAATGGAAACGATCCCTTAGATTAGATTTTATTCACCATGGAAATACAATATTACATATCAATTTTACATAAATGGAAAATTTAGGCAAGAATGGATTGTTAATTAAATAGCATGATCGAGGCGGGAATAAAGTCCAAAGGACTTGTTCTATCCCAGAGTAACAGGCATGTATTAATTTCTATTGCTCATGGTAGGTGACCTAAATCTAAATCTGGCCAGGCTGTACTTGCGAAAGAGCGCGAAACCACTTACAAATGAAGTAGATATAGTTTTAACTTAGATTTAAAAAGTGAGCATGAGTTTATGGTCTGTAGATGCGGGGGTATTTTGTTCCATTCTCGAGGTCCCGCTGTCTTGTAAGTATAATAGGAAAGATTGGAGTAGTGAAAGGGTCGATATAAATTAATATTTCGTGTTCTTGTCTGATACTGATGAACAGCAGCTTGTCTAGTAAAATAGTTTTGAAAGTTAAGTGGAAGCCGATATGAATGGTGAATGAACGCATGGACATGTCGAAGAAGGCAGCACTGGTTAAGCTGAGAAAGCGTTAATATTTCTAATTTCCGAAACAATGGCTCCGTGTGGTCACGTTTTTTTGAAAAAGTTATAATACGCAAGGCACGTTTCTGAAGGATAGATAGAGGGTACAAATGAGTTGGAGAAGTGTTACCCCACAAGGTAATTCCATATGACAAGTATGGAAAGATCAGCGAGTAGTATAAAATATATAATGATTTTTTATTTATATAATTCTTTATGTGATTAACAATGCCAATATTACGTGACACTTTGCTGCAGATATAATTAATATGAGCGGTCCAATTTAAAGTGCTGTTGTGCTAAAAATTTAAATTGTTGAACTATATCAATCTCGATGCCTGATATGAACAGTGAAGGTAAATTTCCGGAAGGCATTTTCGTGTTGGGTTTAATTAACATATACTTTGTTTTCTTGATATTCAGTGACAACCGATTAGAAGACAGCCAATTATAAATCTCGTCTAGTCCCCTACCCATAGTATCGAAAACATTAGAGATGTTCTTATCAGAGTACACAACACTTGTGTCGTCTGCGAAGAAAATTATTTGCAAGATTTTGTTTATATTCGTGATGTCGTTAATATATAACAGAAAGAGGAGAGGGCCAAGAATTGATCCTTGCGGCACACCGCATGTAATTTGTTCCGGTGGCGATAGTGTATTTTCAATTTGTACTATCTGCAGCCTGTTGCTTCTAAACCATTGGTTTGAAATACCACGAAATCCATAATGATTCAACTTAGAAAGTAAGATATTGTGGTTAACGGTATCAAAAGCCTTTGATAAATCTAGAAATGTTACGATACTGAAATGTTTGGCTTCCCTCGCAGTAACTAGTTTATCATATAGGTCAATGGCTGCCAGTGAAGTGGAATGATTCGCCCTGAAACCATATTGATTCGGTGAAATAATATTGTTGGTATCAAGGAATTCAGACATCATGTTAGTGGCAGTTTTCTCAAGAATTTTACTGAAGCACGGAAGGACTGATAGAGGTCTGTAGTTTTCTAGGCAGCTGGTATCACCACATTTGTGGACAGGGGTAACTTTGGCAAATTTTAGAGAATTTGGTACAGTGCCATACGAGAAAATTTGGTACAGTGCCATACGAGAAAGACAAATTGATAATATGTGAAAGTGGGATACAGATAGCCTCGGATATTAGTTTAACTACAGACATACAGATACCGTCTACGCCTGCCGCAGCTGATTTCATGTTCATAATAGTAGATTTTACGTCGCTGGGCTGCATATTCGAGAACCTGAAATTGTCTGGTATAGGGGAACCTAGATAGTCGGAAAATTTTCCGGTTGTGTTAGGGATAAGTGAATCTAATTTCGATGCAATGCTGCTGAAGTATTCGTTGAACTTTAAAGAAATTTCATCTTTGTCACTGGTTTCATTTCCATTTATAACGAATGATTGAGGGAGATTTTTAGATTTCTTGCGGTTCATTAATTGATTCATTATTTTCCATGTCCCTCTAATATTCTTTCGCTGAATATCATATACATTAGGTGTCAACGGAAGGGAGTTGAGAAATGGCATAAGGAGGATAACAGACTTCCTGACTGTTCATCATTATATTCTGACTGCGATTTCGAACTTTATGTTATTTTCAAGGAATAATAGAAAAATGTAAGGACAAGGACAGTAACATCAGATGAGTTGTTTGAGCTGATCTCTCATCACAGCTCCCGAGCTAACGTATCTAATTCCGCTTAGTCCGGTGCTAGGGGCCTTGTGTATAATTCATAGTCTCCATCTGAACATCTGCAATTAACTGCGACTGAGATACTAAGGCTACATGTACGTCCGAGAATCTACCTTATTCTCGTGTCTGAATGTTAGGTGCCGAGGGATGTTTTCCTGTAGAGTCATACATGTATGTTTGCTTTTCAGTTGCCAGATGTCAGTTTTTCCGACCTCTTGTATATCTCACCAATGGTTCATATACCATATAGTATATACAGTTATCACTAAACAACTCCAGGGATTCGTCTTTCAGACTATGAGATTTAAAAACACTTCGCTCTCTTTTCATTATCTTTCCAACATTTTTAAAGGAAATAAATAATATGTTAGATTACTTACTTTGTATAGGTGATGTGAATGTGATACTGTTCTCTGTATTTTTCTTTGCTCGATGATTTCGTGTTTATTTTCGGGATTTGCCGAAGCAATGTGCCTAATGCTAAGTTAATATGCAGCACTAAAGTGATCATTCTCAGGTATAGCCAGGAATATTGAGTATAAAAATGAAAAGCCACCAAGCGGCAGAAATTACTTCCGAATTCTTAATCCTGGCCTGACCTTTCGGAGCAGCTCTTAAGACTGTGATTACACGTTGTGGAAAACATATTTTGGTCAACCAATACTCTGGACTGGACTAGTGGATCAGTGGTACAAAGCAATCAAACGATCAAAGACACGAACAGTTTTCTAGCTATAGTATGATATGTAGATGAAGGGAAGTAAACTCTAAATTCGTCAATATGTGGCTGTCACTGCATAACAGTATCAAAAAATATGACAGAAATTAGAAAAAGGAATACCTGTTTAAAATTATTACACTCCCAGAATATGCAGCTCTTCGATGTTTCACATTCTGTTTTGGCAAACTCGGAGAACAGATATCATAGGAAATACTTCATCTGCATGAATATGCGTATACTTTTTGTTCTCATCTCGTCCATAATCCGATTAAATCAGGATCATATGGGGAGATTAGAGTTGGCTGTTCAAAGTGTATAACGATGACGATGTTTTCTAGTTGATAGAAAAAGTAGCGAAACTTTTATTTATGGCGTAACCCGACCATTATGATACACCGATAGAATTGTCAAAGCCGCGAGTTCTTGGTGTTGTTTCTGAAACTGTATAATATTCTTCAAATCGGTACTCGGGCAGAATGAAAATGGAACCTGATTGAGATTAGTTCAATCCAGAATGTCGATTCCTGTTATGCGACGTGATCTCATCCAGGTGGTGATTTGTCTCCAGAGAATGTCAACAGTGTGACTTCAGTCCACGCGACCTTGAAAATGAATGTCATAGAAACACTTTTACAATAGTGTATCTCAACTACCCAATAACTTTCACCACAATACGTTATTTGCTGAATATTTCTGTAAACTGTCGTCGCTACCACTTTAACCGTCTCATTATCATTCTTATTTCAGTGGGAATGAATTACCCTGCCTAAGATTGCTGGCTTATGAGTCTGAGTTTGATGTATGTACGTTTACAATATTGGACAGTGATTTTAATTGTCATCCAGTTAGATCTGGTGACGGGAGAAAGATTGCATCACAAGCGTCTATTCCCAGTGGTCAACACACCAAAACTTGAAAGATGGCAAACCGTATCAATATGGAAGTCAATGTCCAACAGTTCGACAGAAGTGAACGAGAGTGTGAACATCTATAAGGGACGTCTCGCGATGGTACGGGCGGAGCAAAAACTTGAAAAATATGGCCGACCGGAAAAGCGTTTCGGATTGCGAATTAGAACGTGCCCTTTCCCATGCACTTGTCGAAATGACAGCAGCACAAATAAATTATTAGTAGATTGTGCCAGTCTTGGTCTCGATTCAATACCGAATAACATCCCCCAAGAAGCTGTGGAACTTAATCTGTACAACAATAGCATTGAACTGCTACTGAATCATTCTTTTCGTTATCTTAGTTCGCTTGAATCTCTTGACTTATCCAAGAATAATATTGCCTACGTGGCAGAGGGTGCATTTACCGGATTGATTAATCTTAAGAGATTGCGTCTTAACAATAATGCTCTGAACGTGTCTAAGGCACAACTCCCAGTGAACATATTCTTATCATTATCACGTCTCAACGAACTGAGTTTGACATTCAATCAAATTGGAGAAAATGACGACTATCCGGATGCTGCGATCGGGAAAGTGACGACCTTAACAATTTTGCGTATCAATGGTGTTTCAAACAAGACATTTGGTTTGGGTTTCGGCAAACTTATTCATCTAAACATGTTGGATTTGTCCGGATCACCAGCGTTTCAGTTCGTTACAAAAGACACGTTTGCGGTGTTAAAGAATGTGAGCGTGTGGATCCTAAATCTGTCACACTGTGATCTCCGCTGGATTCACCCAGAAGCATTTTGCAACCTGCCAAACATCCATACCATGGATATGAGCTACAACGAGAAACTGGAGTTTTCTAGTATGGGAGCGAGTGCGTTCGGGCTTCAGAACACAACCATACGAAAGTTGATATGTCGACGGATTCACTCTGGGGCTATGTTCACAAGCATAATAGCGGACGACTTCAAATACTTTAGTCACACCAGACTGCAAGAACTGTATATGGACAACAACAAAATTGTTCAGTTTGAACCAACCAGCATCCGAACGTTGCCACTTTCGTTGAGAGTGTTCTCAATATCACAGAACAGAATGCAAACGTCTCCACTACATCTGCTCGACCTCCTCCGTCTGAAAAACTTGCGCTTTTTGAACGGCAGTTGTCAAATTACGTCAACATTCGGAGTCGGTATTCGCCCACCCACGACTACTGGAGAGCATGGAGCCCGACCTACAACAGACAATTCATTGTCAATGGATAAGCTTTCAAGAAGAAAAACGCATTCGATTCCAGAACTAAGTAGCGATGAACGGATGATAAACAAGAACATTATCAGCACGTCTAACCCGTATGTTTCTACAGAGCTTATGATTCCGAAGCATCTGGAAGCTGTTTATTTGCGTCGATCGTTCCATATTGATATCCAGATTCCGCGGATTACTTTGGTTGACGCACACATCAAGTTTATGGATATTTCTGACAATCGATTTACCATCTGGAATGGACCAACAGAAGGCATTCAGCGGCTCGAGCACCTTGACCTATCCGGGAACGGATGTACTTTTGTATCTCCTACATTCTTTGCATATTTTAGAGGTCTCAAGAATCTGCTCATTGGACGAAACAGACTTGGGCCAGGGCTCGACGTTTCGACCTTCTCTAACCTCACCAACCTAGAAGAAGTCGATATGCAGCAGAATAACATCAAATACATCAAACCAGGCTTATTTTCTGGTCTTCGCAGTCTCCGTTATCTAGACCTCTCCCACAATTATATTAGCTCCTGGGAGGGTAGCATCGCATCCCTCACCAATCTACGTGAACTGAATCTCCTGCACAATACACTCCACTCTCCGCCTCAAATTCTCCTCAAAGATCTAGATTTCCTGCAAGAAATCGGCAATGTTAGCGTGGCTCTCAAGGGTAATCCTCTGTACTGCCGTTGTGAAACCGAATATTTCGTCCGATGGCTGACCGAGACGCACGTCACAATTCTTTACTGGAACGATTCTTCATGCTTATTATTTAACGACAGCCGCCAAAATTTTGATGACTTTCCAGTTGTATTAGATCACCTCGAAAAAAGGTGTCGATCATATGCACCCCTGGTAACAGGCTTGTCCGTGTCGGCGGCTATCCTCCTCTTCGCTATCCTGGTGACAAACCTCCGTCGATACCGTTGGAAGATCCGATGGTTCCTGTATTATATGTTAAACCGGAGACTGAGAACGGGCTACGAGAGGCTAGATGGCGAAAATGTTGACACGTTTGCATACAATGCATTCATCAGTTATGAAGATTCTGATCGCGGGTTCATCATTGAATCTATGATACCGAAGCTAGAAAGAGATGCGGGGCTGAAGCTATGTATCGACAAACGAGATTTTATCCCCGGTCTTTACGTCACTGACAACATCATGCGGGCTATTGAAAATAGCAGAAAAACAGTGGTTCTGTTATCCAAGAAGTTCCTGAAGAGCAAGTGGTGTGAGTACGAGTTGAACATGGCCCGGATGGAGGGCATACACAAAGGAAGAGACACCCTTATTGTGGTGAAAATGGAGGCTTTATCCGCCAGAGACCTGACGGCCGATATTACAGACCTGCTCCATAGTCAGTCATACATGGAGCAGTCGGACGACCCGCATGGAGATGATCTGTTTTGGAGGAGACTTGTGACAGCCATAAAGTCTCCCTGACTCAAACTATGTAAATTGTATGGGAGAACACTATGGTGGGTTTGTTAACACGTAGTTACGTAAATTCGGTTTACTGTAGAATTGTCTTTCCGGGCAACGATGTATTCGAGAATGCGGTCATTAAAAACAAGGAGATTGGAAGGTTAAAATATAAAACTGTCTGCTTGATGAAAAGTGACCAGATGGGATGCTCACAAGTGCAGAGGTTGGCTCAATTATTGTTATTACATGTAAGGTCATGATTTCCCTCGAAGTTAATTTCATCTGGACTCGGATGGAGATTTTGCCCAGAGCTGAAACTTGGTTACTGTCTAGCTTTTAATAATGTGTCAGTTTGAGTTTTTTTTATGACCTCCGAGTAGACCATCGTGTTTAAATTCGAAATGACGGCAATACGCATGTAACTGACAATATACATTTTTGTCATTAATTATCCAATTTTGTTTGGAACCAGATTATTTCGTAATTTTCGATACACTGCTCAAAGCAAAAAACTAAATCGGACCAAAAATTGGTCAAAATCGGTATTCCTACAATATGACGTGATCGGGTTGACTTTTTTTTGCACTTTTCTGTAGAGCTCGCTGTTTGTATTTTCAATTTCCTAGACTCAAGGCTAACTAATATCTTGTATGATGCTTTTATGATACCACACAGAACGACACAATGTCCTTCGCAGCACCTTCTTCGGCTGGAATGTAGAAACAGTCAAATCAGACAATGACTTGTGCGCATGTACATATTCATTTGACATATATCGTATCGAGATTTAAATGATACCAGCGGTTTCGGGATTTTTTTCATTCAAGGAAGCATTATTCCCCCTTTACAGATTGTAGCTGCTGTTCATAGCTCATGCTCAAAACCTTAGTTATCAGACTGGTAGGTTTTCTAACCTTTAGAGGTCGTTCATGTACATTATCCAATTCAGCAAATCGATAACGAATGCAGCGATACCTGAAATGCAGGTCTTCTACGATGCCTTTATGAACACCACACAGATCGGTACAGTGTCCTTCGCAGTGCCATCTTTGGCTGGAATGCAGAAACACAGACATATCATACATTCACTTGTGCGCATATACATATTCGAGATTGAAAATATATCAGCGGTTTCGGGCACTTTTTGCGTGCAATGAAGCATCCAGGGATGGTAACGAATGCAGCGAGACCTGAACAGTAGGGGTTCATTAAGGGCTACATTTACATCGATTTCTCGGGGCAATGATCGTCTCAGAGCGAGCTACGTCGGGAAAAAATATATATACGTTCCCTGAATTAATTACGCAAACCTGGGATTCAATCTCAGGAGGGGATTGGGTTGCCCAACCGTGTTATTCGAGGTGCTACATCAGCAGAGATAAGGCGCTCAGTGCAGAGTGGCCCCCTGCATATTCATTCATGTCACATGTACTTCCTTATAGTTAACTTATTGAGTTTCTATGTATATTTGTGGTCTGTAAATATTTTGAATGCGAATTATCATGATACATCCATGTGAACAATATACTTTTTAAAAACTACAAGATTTATCAGTTGTAACGCTTAATACTATTTTGAATAGACATTTGTTAACCACTTTATATTACGCCTTATTGTACTGATATTTTTTATTGTAAGGTTGTCTGGGCCAACAATCAGTTCGCCCTTCTCACATTCAACAACTTGTCTCACGTTTAACCACTGTCTGAGGGACAAATATTCTCGTGCTGTACTTCTTCATAACAGGAAATATCTTATCGGTACTTGAAAATATGACAAAGCTGAATGATTATTCACCTTAATGTTTGACCACCAATTTATGTTCCTATATCATACTATTACAACATATAATTGGAAATACATCATTCACTGACCAGGCAATCAATTCTCAATATTTGCGGAGCTTTTTGTCCGTCACAGCAGTCGTTTTATACTGCGAAAAAAGAAATCCACGTATCTGAAGAGCTTTGTCTACTAACTTAACTGTAGAGTAATGAGACCTCTCCTCATGATCGACTGATATGGAGATTATTTCACTATGTTTATTGTTCGTGATTATATATTTATTAGGTTTTACTTCATTTATCATGTGCCATCATCTGATATGCCTAATATCGAGAGAGCATATTACCTAATGCTGTATACACAGTCTCCAATCAGGTAGATCAATATCTACCTCCTTTGGATATGCAAGAGGTGGGAAAAATTGATGACCTCTGGCGACTTAAAGGCAACTATATGACTTTACAGGGAAGCATCTCTCGGCACCTCGCATTCAGGCCCGAGAATACGGTGGCTGTATAATACCTACATGCAGGAAGCATGTCTACTATATATGTCATGATACATGTTTTCTCTCCATATATACTGTAGAGACCCTCACATTCAGACCCGAGAATACGGCGGATGTATAATACCTACATGCAGAAAGTATGTCCACTATATATGTCATGATGCATGTTTCCTCTCTCCATATATACTGTAGAGACCCTCACATTCAGACCCGAGAATACGGTGGACGTATAAAACCTACATGCAGGAAGTATGCCCACTATATATGTCATGATGCATGTTTTCTCTCTCCATATATATTGTAGAGACCCTCGCATTCAGACCCGAGAATACGGTGGATGTATAATATCTACATGCAGGAAGTATGCCCACTATATATGTCATGATGCATGTTTTCTCTCTCCATATATACTGTAGAGACCCTCACATTCAGACCCGAGAATACGGTGGATGTATAATACCTACATGCAGGAAGTATGTCCACTATATATGTCATGATGCATGTTTTTCTCTCCATATATACTGCAGAGACCCTCACATTCAGACCCGAGAATACGGTGGAAGTATAAAACCTACATGCAGGAAGTATGTCCACTATATATGTCATGATGCATGTTTCCTCTCTCCATATATACTGTAGAGACCCTCACATTCAGACCCGAGAATACGGTGGACGTATAAAACCTACATGCAGGAAGTATGCCCACTATATATGTCATGATGCATGTTTTCTCTCTCCATATATATTGTAGAGACCCTCGCATTCAGACCCGAGAATACGGTGGATGTATAATATCTACATGCAGGAAGTATGCCCACTATATATGTCATGATGCATGTTTTCTCTCTCCATATATACTGTAGAGACCCTCACATTCAGACCCGAGAATACGGTGGATGTATAATATCTACATGCAGGAAGTATGCCCACTATATATGTCATGATGCATGTTTTCTCTCTCCATATATACTGTAGAGACCCTCACATTCAGACCCGAGAATACGGCGGATGTATAATACCTACATGCAGAAAGTATGTCCACTATATATGTCATGATGCATGTTTCCTCTCTCCATATATACTGTAGAGACACTCACATTCAGACCCGAGAATACGGTGGACGTATAAAACCTACATGCAGGAAGTATGCCCACTATATATGTCATGATGCACGTTTTCTCTCTCCATATATATTGTAGAGACCCTCGCATTCAGACCCGAGAATACGGTGGATGTATAATACCTACATGCAGGAAGTATGCCCACTATATGTCATGATGCATGTTTTTCTCTCATATATACTGTATAGACCCTCACATTCAGACCCGAGAATACGGTGGACGTATAAAACCTACATGCAGGAAGTGTGTCCACTATATATGTCATGATGCATGTTTTCTCTCTCCATATATACTGTAGAGACCCTCACATTCAGACCCGAGAATACGGTGGATGTATAATACCTACATGCAGGAAGTATGTCCACTATATATGTCATGATGCATGTTTTTCTCTCCATATATACTGTAGAGACCCTCACATTCAGACCCGAGAATACGGCGGATATATAATACCTAAATGCAGGAAGTATGTCCACTATATATGTCATTATGCATGTTTCCTCTCTCCATATACTGTAGAGACCCTCGCATTCAGACCCGAGAATACGGTGGACGTATAAAACCTACATGCAGGAAGTATGTCCACTATATATGTCATGATGCATGTTTTTCTCTCCATATATACTGTAGAGACCCTCACATTCAGACCCGAGAATACGGTGGACGTATAAAACCTACATGCAGGAAGTATGCCCACTATATATGTCATGATGCATGTTTTTCTCTCCATATATACTGTAGAGACCCTCACATTCAGACCCGAGAATACGGTGGATGTATAAAATCTACATGCAGGAAGTATGCCCACTATATATGTCATGATGCATGTTTTTTTCTCCATATATACTGTAGAGACCCTCACATTCAGACCCGAGAATACGGCGGATGTATAATACCTACATGCAGGAAGTATGTCCACTATATATGTCATGATGCATGTTTCCTCTCTCCATATATACTGTAGAGACCATCACATTCAGACCCGAGAATACGGTGGACGTATAAAACCTACATGCAGGAAGTATGCCCACTATATATGTCATGATGCATGATTTCTCTCCATATATACTGTAGAGACCCTCACATTCAGACCCGAGAATACGGTGGACGTATAAAACCTACATGCAGGAAGTATGCCCACTATATATGTCATGATGCATGTTTTCTCTCTCCATATATATTGTAGAGACCCTCGCATTCAGACCCGAGAATACGGTGGATGTATAATACCTACATGCAGGAAGTATGCCCACTATATGTCATGATGCATGTTTTTCTCTCCATATATACTGTAGAGACCCTCACATTCAGACCTGAGAATACGGTGGATGTATAATACCTACATGCAGGAAGTATGTCCACTATATATGTCATGATGCATGTTTTTCTCTGCATATATACTGCAGAGACCCTCACATTCAGACCCGAGAATACGGTGGACGTATAAAACCTACATGCAGGAAGTATGTCCACTATATATGTCATGATGCATGTTTTTCTCTCCATATATACTGTAGAGACCCTCACATTCAGACCCTAGAATACGGTGGACGTATAAAACCTACATGCAGGAAGTGTGTCCACTATATATGTCATGATGCATGTTTTCTCTCTCCATATATACTGTAGAGACCCTCACATTCAGACCAGAGAATACGGTGGATGTATAATACCTACATGCAGGAAGTATGTCCACTATATATGTCATGATGCATGTTTTTCTCTCCATATATACTGTAGGGACCCTCAGATTCAGACCCGAGAATACGGCGGATATATAATACCTAAATGCAGGAAGTATGTCCACTATATATGTCATTATGCATGTTTCCTCTCTCCATATACTGTAGAGACCCTCACATTCAGACCTGAGAATACGGTGGATGTATAATACCTACATGCAGGAAGTATGTCCTCTATATATGTCATGATGCATGTTTCCTCTCTCCACATATACGTTAGAGACCCTCGCATTCAGACCCGAGAATACGGTGGATGTATAATACCTACATGCAGGAAGTATGTCCACTATATATGTCATGATGCATGTTTTCTCTCTCCATATATACTGTAGAGACCCTCACATTCAGACCCGAGAATAGGGTGGATGTATAATACCTACATGCAGGAAGTATGTCCACTGTATATGTCATGATGCATGTTTTCTCTCTCCATATATACTGTAGAGACCCTCACATTCAGACCCGAGAATACGGTGGATGTATAATACCTACATGCAGGAAGTATGTCCACTATATATGTCATGATGCATGTTTTCTCTCTCCATATATACTGTAGAGACCCTCACATTCAGACCCGAGAATACGGTGGATGTATAATACCTACATGCAGGAATTATGTCCACTATATATGTCATGATGCATGTTTTCTCTCTCCATATATACTGTAGAGACCCTCAAATTCAGACCCGAGAATACGGTGGATGTATAATACCTACATGCAGGAAGTATGCCCACTATATATGTCATGATGCATGTTTCCTCTCTCCATATATACTGTAGAGACCCTCACATTCAGACCCGAGAATACGGTGGACGTATAAAACCTACATGCAGGAAGTATGCCCACTATATATGTCATGATGCATGTTTTTCTCTCCATATATACTGTAGAGCCCCTCGCATTCAGACCCGAGAATACGGTGGACGTATAAAACCTACATGCTGGAAGTATGCCCACTACATATGTCATGATGCATGTTTTTCTCTCCATATATACTGTAGAGACCCTCGCATTCAGACCCGAGAATACGGTGGATGTAAAATACCTACATGCAGGAAGTATGCCCACTATATATCTCATGATGCATGTTTTCTCTCCATATATACTGTAGAGACCCTCACATTCAGACCCGAGAATACGGTGGATGTATAATACCTACATGCAGGAAGTATGCCCACTATATGTGTCATGATGCATGTGTTCTCTCTCCATATATACTGTAGAGACCCTCACATTCAGACCCGAGAATACGGTGGATGTATAAAACCTACATGCAGGAAGTATGCCCACTATATATGTCGTGATGCATGTTTTTTTCTCCATATATACTGTAGAGACCCTCACATTCAGACCCGAGAATACGGCGGATGTATAATACCTACATGCAGGAGGTATGTCCCCTATATATGTCATGATGCATGTTTCCTCTCCATATATACTGTAGAGACCCTCACATTCAGACCCGAGAATACGGTGGACGTATAAAACCTACATGCAGGAAGTGTGTCCACTATATATGTCATGATGCATGTTTTCTCTCTCCATATATACTGTAGAGACCCTCACATTCAGACCCGAGAATACGGTGGATGTATAATGCCTACATGCAGGAAGTATGTCCACTATATATGTCATGATGCATGTTTTCCTCTCCATATATACTGTAGAGACCCTCACATTCAGACCCGAGAATACGGCGGATATATAATACCTAAATGCAGGAAGTATGTCCACTATATATGTCATTATGCATGTTTCCTCTCTCCATATACTGTAGAGACCCTCGCATTCAGACCCGAGAATACGGTGGACGTATAAAACCTACATGCAGGAAGTATGTCCACTATATATGTCATGATGCATGTTTTTCTCTCCATATATACTGTAGAGACCCTCACATTCAGACCCGAGTACGGTGGATGTATAATACCTACATGAAGGAAGTATGTCCTCTATATATGTCATGATGCATGTTTCCTCTCTCCACATATACGTTAGAGACCCTCGCATTCAGGCCCGAGAATACGGTGGATGTATAAAACCTACATGCAGTAAGTATGCCCACTATATATGTCATGATGCATGTTTTCTCTCCCCATATATACTGTAGAGTCCCTCACATTCAGACCCGAGAATACGGCGGATGTATAATACCTACATGCAGGAAGTATGCCCACTATATATGTCATGATGCATGTTTTTCTCTCCATATATACTGTAGAGACCCTCACATTCAGACCCGAGAATACGGTGGACGTATAAAACCTACATGCAGGAAGTATGCCCACTATATATGTCATGATGCATGTTTTCTCTCTCCATATATATTGTAGAGACCCTCGCATTCAGACCCGAGAATACGGTGGATGTATAATACCTACATGCAGGAAGTATGCCCACTATATGTCATGATGCATGTTTTTCTCTCCATATATACTGTAGAGACCCTCACATTCAGACCTGAGAATACGGTGGATGTATAATACCTACATGCAGGAAGTATGTCCACTATATATGTCATGATGCATGTTTTTCTCTCCATATATACTGCAGAGACCCTCACATTCAGACCCGAGAATACGCTGGACGTATAAAACCTACATGCAGGAAGTATGTCCACTATATATGTCATGATGCATGTTTTTCTCTCCATATATACTGTAGAGACCCTCAGATTCAGACCCGAGAATACGGTGGACGTATAAAACCTACATGCAGGAAGTATGTCCACTATACATGTCATGATGCATGTTTTTCTCTCCATATATACTGTAGAGACCCTCACATTCAGACCCGAGAATACGGTGGACGTATAAAACCTACATGCAGGAAGTGTGTCCACTATATATGTCATGATGCATGTTTTCTCTCTCCATATATACTGTAGAGACCCTCACATTCAGACCCGAGAATACGGTGGATGTATAATACCTACATGCAGGAAGTATGTCCACTATATATGTCATGATGCATGTTTTTCTCTCCATATATACTGTAGAGACCCTCACATTCAGACCCGAGAATACGGCGGATATATAATACCTAAATGCAGGAAGTATGTCCACTATATATGTCATTATGCATGTTTCCTCTCTCCATATACTGTAGAGACCCTCGCATTCAGACCCGAGAATACGGTGGACGTATAAAACCTACATGCAGGAAGTATGCCCACTATATATGTCATGATGCATGTTTTTCTCTCCATATATACTGTAGAGACCCTCACATTCAGACCCGAGAATACGGTGGACGTATAAAACCTACATGCAGGAAGTATGCCCACTATATATGTCATGATGCATGTTTTTTTCTCCATATATACTGTAGAGACCCTCACATTCAGACCCGAGAATACGGCGGATGTATAATACCTACATGCAGGAAGTATGTCCACTATATATGTCATGATGCATGTTTCCTCTCTCCATATATACTGTAGAGACCCTCACATTCAGACCCGAGAATGCGGTGGACGTATAAAACCTACATGCAGGAAGTATGCCCACTATATGTGTCATGATGCATGATTTCTCTCCATATATACTGTAGAGACCGTCACATTCAGACCCGAGAATACGGTGGACGTATAAAACCTACATGCAGGAAGTATGCCCACTATATATGTCATGATGCATGTTTTCTCTCTCCATATATATTGTAGAGACCCTCGCATTCAGACCCGAGAATACGGTGGATGTATAATACCTACATGCAGGAAGTATGCCCACTATATGTCATGATGCATGTTTTTCTCTCCATATATACTGTAGAGACCCTCACATTCAGACCTGAGAATACGGTGGATGTATAATACCTACATGCAGGAAGTATGTCCACTATATATGTCATGATGCATGTTTTTCTCTGCATATATACTGCAGAGACCCTCACATTCAGACCCGAGAATACGGTGGACGTATAAAACCTACATGCAGGAAGCATGTCCACTATATATGTCATGATGCATGTTTTTCTCTCCATATATACTGTAGAGACCCTCACATTCAGACCCGAGAATACGGTGGACGTATAAAACCTACATGCAGGAAGTATGCCCACTATATGTCATGATGCATGTTTTCTCTCTCCATATATATTGTAGAGACCCTCGCATTCAGACCCGAGAATACGGTGGATGTATAATATCTACATACAGGAAGTATGCCCACTATATATGTCATGATGCATGTTTTCTCTCTCCATATATACTGTAGAGACCCTCACATTCAGACCCGAGAATACGGTGGATGTATAATACCTACATGCAGGAAGTATGTCCACTATATATGTCATGATGCATGTTTTTCTCTCCTTATATACTGTAGGGACCCTCACATTCAGACCCGAGAATACGGCGGATATATAATACCTAAATGCAGGAAGTATGTCCACTATATATGTCATGATGCATGTTTTTCTCTCCTTATATACTGTAGGGACCCTCACATTCAGACCCGAGAATACGGCGGACATATAATACCTAAATGCAGGAAGTATGTCCACTATATATGTCATTATGCATGTTTCCTCTCTCCATATACTGTAGAGACCCTCGCATTCAGACCCGAGAATACGGTGGACGTATAAAATCTACATGAAGGAAGTATGCCCACTATATATGTCATGATGCATGTTTTTCTCTCCATATATACTGTAGAGACCCTCACATTCAGACCCGAGAATACGGTGGACGTATACAACCTACATGCAGGAAGTGTGTCCACTATATATGTCATGATGCATGTTTTCTCTCTCCATATATACTGTAGAGACCCTCACATTCAGACCCGAGAATACGGTGGATGTATAATACTTACATACAGGAAGTATGTCTACTATATATGTCATGATGCATGTTTTCTCTCTCCATATATACTGTAGAGACCCTCACATTCAGACCCGAGAATACGGTGGACGTATAAAACCTACATGCAGGAAGTATGTCCACTATATATGTCATGATGCATGTTTTTCTCTCCATATATACTGTAGAGACCCTCACATTCAGACCCGAGAATACGGTGGACGTATAAAACCTACATGCAGGAAGTGTGTCCACTATATATGTCATGATGCATGTTTCTCTCTCCATATATACTGTAGAGACCCTCACATTCAGACCCGAGAATACGGTGGATGTATAATACCTACATGCAGGAAGTATGTCCACTATATATGTCATGATGCATGTTTTTCTCTCCTTATATACTGTAGGGACCCTCACATTCAGACCCGAGAATACGGCGGATATATAATACCTAAATGCAGGAAGTATGTCCACTATATATGTCATTATGCATGTTTCCTCTCTCCATATACTGTAGAGACCCTCGCATTCAGACCCGAGAATACGGTGGACGTATAAAACCTACATGAAGGAAGTATGCCCACTATATATGTCATGATGCATGTTTTTCTCTCCATATATACTGTAGAGACCCTCACATTCAGACCCAAGAATACGGTGGACGTATAAAACCTACATGCAGGAAGTATGCCCACTATATATGTCATGATGCATGTTTTTCTCTCCATATATACTGTAGAGACCCTCACATTCAGACCCGAGAATACGGTGGATGTATAAAATCTACATGCAGGAAGTATGCCCACTATATATGTCATGATGCATGTTTTTCTCTCCATATATACTGTAGAGACCCTCACATTCAGACCCGAGAATACGGTGGACCTATAAAACCTACATGCAGGAAGTATGCCCACTATATATGTCATGATGCATGTTTTTCTCTCCATATATACTGTAGAGACCCTCGCATTCAGACCCGAGAATACGGTGGATGTAAAATACCTACATGCAGGAAATATGCCCACTATATATGTCATGATGCATGTTTTCTCTCCATATATACTGTAGAGACCCTCACATTCAGACCCGAGAATACGGTGGATGTATAATACCTACTTGCAGGAAGTATGCCCACTATATGTGTCATGATGCATGTTTTCTCTCTCCATATATACTGTAGAGACCCTCACATTCAGACCCGAGAATACGGTGGATGTATAAAACCTACATGCAGGAAGTATGCCCACTATATATGTCATGATGCATGTTTTTTTCTCCATATATACTGTAGAGACCCTCACATACAGACCCGAGAATACGGCGGATGTATAATACCTACATGCAGGAAGTATGTCCACTATATATGTCATGATGCATGTTTCCTCTCTCCATATATACTGTAGAGACCCTCACATTCAGACCCGAGAATACGATGGATGTATAATACCTACATGCAGGAAGTATGTCCACTATATATGTCATGATGCATGTTTCCTCTCTCCATATATACTGTAGAGACCCTCACATTCAGACCCGAGAATACGGCGGATGTATAATACCTACATGCAGGAAGTATGTCCACTATATATGTCATGATGCATGTTTTCTCTCTCCATATATACTGTAGAGACCCTCATATTCAGACCCGAGAATACGGTGGACGTATAAAACCTACATGCAGGAAGTATGCCCACTATATATGTCATGATGCATGTTTTTCTCTCCATATATACTGTAGAGACCCTCACATTCAGACCTGAGAATACGGTGGACGCAAAAAACCTACATGCAGGAAGTATGCCCACTATATATGTCATGACGCATGTTTTCTCTCCATATATACTGTAGAGACCCTCACATTCAGACCCGAGAATACAGTGGATGTATAATACCTACATGCAGGAAGTATGCCCACTTTATATGTCATGATGCATGTTTTCTCTCTCCATATATACTGTAGAGACCCTCACATTCAGACCCGAGAACACGGTGGATGTATAATACCTACATGCAGGAAGTATGCCCACTATATATGTCATGATGCATGTTTTCTCTCTCCATATATACTGTAGAGACCCTCGCATTCAGACCCGAGAGTACGGTGGATGTATAATACCTACATGCAGGAAGTATGTCCACTATATATGTCATGATACATGTTTTCTCTCCCCATATATACTGTAGAGACCCTCACATTCAGACCCGAGAATACGGTGGATGTATAATACCTACATGCAGGAAGTATGCCCACTATATGTGTCATGATGCATGTTTTCTCTCTCCATATATACTGTAGAGACCCTCACATTCAGACCCGAGAATACGGTGGATGTATAAAATCTACATGCAGGAAGTATGCCCACTATATATGTCATGATGCATGTTTTTTTCTCCATATATACTGTAGAGACCCTCACATTCAGACCCGAGAATACGGCGGATGTATAATACCTACATGCAGGAAGTATGCCCACTATATATGTCATGATGCATGTTTCCTCTCTCCATATATACTGTAGAGACCCTCACATTCAGACCCGAGAATACGGTGGACGTATAAAACCTACATGCAGGAAGTATGCCCACTATATATGTCATGATGCATGTTTTTCTCTCCATATATACTGTAGAGACCCTCACATTCAGACCCGAGAATACGGTGGACGTATAAAACCTACATGCAGGAAGTATGCCCACTATATATGTCATGATGCATGTTTTTCTCTCCATATATACTGTAGAGACCCTCACATTCAGACCTGAGAATACGGTGGACGTAAAAAACCTACATGCAGGAAGTATGCCCACTATATATGTCATGACGCATGTTTTCTCTCCATATATACTGTAGAGACCCTCACATTCAGACCCGAGAATACAGTGGATGTATAATACCTACATGCAGGAAGTATGCCCACTTTATATGTCATGATGCATGTTTTCTCTCTCCATATATACTGTAGAGACCCTCACATTCAGACCCGAGAATACGGTGGATGTATAATACCTACATGCAGGAAGTATGCCCACTATATATGTCATGATGCATGTTTTCTCTCTCCATATATACTGTAGAGACCCTCGCATTCAGACCCGAGAGTACGGTGGATGTATAATACCTACATGCAGGAAGTATGTCCTCTATATATGTCATGATGTATGTTTCCTCTCTCCACATATACGTTAGAGACCCTCGCATTCAGACCCGAGAATACGGTGGATGTATAAAACCTACAGGCAGTAAGTATGCCCACTATATATGTCATGATGCATGTTTTCTCTCCCCATATATACTGTAGAGACCCTCACATTCAGACCCGAGAATACGGCGGATGTATAATACCTACATGCAGGAAGTATGCCCACTATATATGTCATGATGCATGTTTCCTCTCTCCATATATACTGTAGAGACCCTCACATTCAGACCCGAGAATACGGTGGACGTATAAAACCTACATGCAGGAAGTATGCCCACTATATATGTCATGATGCATGTTTTTCTCTCCATATATACTGTAGAGACCCTCACATTCAGACCCGAGAATACGGTGGACGTATAAAACCTACATGCAGGAAGTATGCCCACTATATATGTCATGATGCATGTTTTTCTCTCCATATATACTGTAGAGACCCTCACATTCAGACCCGAGAATACGGTGGACGTATAAAACCTACATGCAGGAAGTATGCCCACTATATATGTCATGATGCATGTTTCCTCTCTCGATATATACTGTAGAAACCCTCACATTCAGACCCGAGAATACGGTGGACGTATAAAACCTACATGCAGGAAGTATGCCCACTTTGTATGTCATGATGCATGTTTTTCTCTCCATATATACTGTAGAGACCCTCACATTCAGACCCGAGAATACGGTGGACGTATAAAACCTACATGCAGGAAGTGTGTCCACTATATATGTCATGATGCATGTTTTCTCTCTCCATATATACTGTAGAGACCCTCACATTCAGACCCGAGAATACGGTGGATGTATAATACCTACATGCAGGAAGTATGCCCACTATATATGTCATGATGCATGTTTTTCTCTCCATATATACTGTAGAGACCCTCACATTCAGACCCGAGAATACGGCGGATATATAATGCCTAAATGCAGGAAGTATGTCCACTATATATGGCATTATGCATGTTCCTCTCTCCATATACTGTAGAGACCCTCGCATTCAGACCCGAGAATACGGTGGACGTACAAAACCTACATGCAGGAAGTATGCCCACTATATATGTCATGATGCATGTTTTCTCTCTCCATATATACTGTAGAGACCCTCACATTCAGACCCGAGAATACGGTGGATGTATAATACCTACATGCAGGAAGTATGCCCACTATATGTGTCATGATGCATGTTTTCTCTCTCCATATATACTGTAGAGACCCTCACATTCAGACCCGAGAATACGGTGGATGTATAAAATCTACATGCAGGAAGTATGCCCACTATATATGTCATGATGCATGTTTTTTTCTCCATATATACTGTAGAGACCCTCACATTCAGACCCGAGAATACGGCGGATGTATAATACCTACATGCAGGAAGTATGTCCACTATATATGTCATGATGCATGTTTCCTCTCTCCATATATACTGTAGAGACCCTCACATTCAGACCCGAGAATGCGGTGGACGTATAAAACCTACATGCAGGAAGTATGCCCACTATATGTGTCATGATGCATGATTTCTCTCCATATATACTGTAGAGACCGTCACATTCAGACCCGAGAATACGGTGGACGTATAAAACCTACATGCAGGAAGTATGCCCACTATATATGTCATGATGCATGTTTTCTCTCTCCATATATATTGTAGAGACCCTCGCATTCAGACCCGAGAATACGGTGGATGTATAATACCTACATGCAGGAAGTATGCCCACTATATGTCATGATGCATGTTTTTCTCTCCATATATACTGTAGAGACCCTCACATTCAGACCTGAGAATACGGTGGATGTATAATACCTACATGCAGGAAGTATGTCCACTATATATGTCATGATGCATGTTTTTCTCTGCATATATACTGCAGAGACCCTCACATTCAGACCCGAGAATACGGTGGACGTATAAAACCTACATGCAGGAAGCATGTCCACTATATATGTCATGATGCATGTTTTTCTCTCCATATATACTGTAGAGACCCTCACATTCAGACCCGAGAATACGGTGGACGTATAAAACCTACATGCAGGAAGTATGTCCACTATATATGTCATGATGCATGTTTTTCTCTCCATATATACTGTAGAGACCCTCACATTCAGACCCTAGAATACGGTGGACGTATAAAACCTACATGCAGGAAGTGTGTCCACTATATATGTCATGATGCATGTTTTCTCTCTCCATATATACTGTAGAGACCCTCACATTCAGACCCGAGAATACGGTGGATGTATAATACCTACATGCAGGAAGTATGTCCACTATATATGTCATGATGCATGTTTTTCTCTCCTTATATACTGTAGGGACCCTCACATTCAGACCCGAGAATACGGCGGATATATAATACCTAAATGCAGGAAGTATGTCCACTATATATGTCATGATGCATGTTTTTCTCTCCTTATATACTGTAGGGACCCTCACATTCAGACCCGAGAATACGGCGGACATATAATACCTAAATGCAGGAAGTATGTCCACTATATATGTCATTATGCATGTTTCCTCTCTCCATATACTGTAGAGACCCTCGCATTCAGACCCGAGAATACGGTGGACGTATAAAACCTACATGAAGGAAGTATGCCCACTATATATGTCATGATGCATGTTTTTCTCTCCATATATACTGTAGAGACCCTCACATTCAGACCCGAGAATACGGTGGACGTATAAAACCTACATGCAGGAAGTGTGTCCACTATATATGTCATGATGCATGTTTTCTCTCTCCATATATACTGTAGAGACCCTCACATTCAGACCCGAGAATACGGTGGACGTATAAAACCTACATGCAGGAAGTATGCCCACTATATATGTCATGATGCATGTTTTTCTCTCCATATATACTGTAGAGACCCTCGCATTCAGACCCGAGAAAACGGTGGACGTATAAAACCTACATGCAGGAAGTATGCCCACTATATATGTCATGATGCATGTTTTTCTCTCCATATATACTGTAGAGACCCTCACATTCAGACCCGAGAATACGGTGGACGTATAAAACCTACATGCAGGAAGTGTGTCCACTATATATGTCATGATGCATGTTTCTCTCTCCATATATACTGTAGAGACCCTCACATTCAGACCCGAGAATACGGTGGATGTATAATACCTACATGCAGGAAGTATGTCCACTATATATGTCATGATGCATGTTTTTCTCTCCATATATACTGTAGAGACCCTCACATTCAGACCCGAGAATACGGTGGATGTATAATATCTAAATGCAGGAAGTATGCCCACTATATATGTCATTATGCATGTTTCCTCTCTCCATATATACTGTAGAGACCCTCACATTCAGACCCGAGAATACGGTGGATGTATAATACCTACATGCAGGAAGTATGTCCACTATATATGTCATTATGCATGTTTCCTCTCTCCATATATACTGTAGAGACCCTCACATTCAGACCCGAGAATACGGTGGACGTATAAAACCTACATGCAGGAAGTATGCCCACTATATATGTCATGATGCATGTTTTTCTCTCCATATATACTGTAGAGACCCTCACATTCAGACCCGAGAATACGGTGGACCTATAAAACCTACATGCAGGAAGTATGCCCACTATATATGTCATGATGCATGTTTTTCTCTCCATATATACTGTAGAGACCCTCGCATTCAGACCCGAGAATACGGTGGATGTAAAATACCTACATGCAGGAAGTATGCCGACTATATATGTCATGATGCATGTTTTCTCTCCATATATACTGTAGAGACCCTCACATTCAGACCCGAGAATACGGTGGATGTATAATACCTACATGCAGGAAGTATGCCCACTATATGTGTCATGATGCATGTTTTCTCTCTCCATATATACTGTAGAGACCCTCACATTCAGACCCGAGAATACGGTGGATGTATAAAATCTACATGCAGGAAGTATGCCCACTATATATGTCATGATGCATGTTTTTCTCTCCATATATACTGTAGAGACCCTCACATTCAGACCTGAGAATACGGTGGACGTAAAAAACCTACATGCAGGAAGTATGCCCACTATATATGTCATGACGCATGTTTTCTCTCCATATATACTGTAGAGACCCTCACATTCAGACCCGAGAATACAGTGGATGTATAATACCTACATGCAGGAAGTATGCCCACTTTATATGTCATGATGCATGTTTTCTCTCTCCATATATACTGTAGAGACCCTCACATTCAGACCCGAGAATACGGTGGATGTATAATACCTACATGCAGGAAGTATGCCCACTATATATGTCATGATGCATGTTTTCTCTCTCCATATATACTGTAGAGACCCTCGCATTCAGACCCGAGAGTACGGTGGATGTATAATACCTACATGCAGGAAGTATGTCCTCTATATATGTCATGATGCATGTTTCCTCTCTCCACATATACGTTAGAGACCCTCGCATTCAGACCCGAGAATACGGTGGATGTATAAAACCTACATGCAGTAAGTATGCCCACTATATATGTCATGATGCATGTTTTCTCTCCCCATATATACTGTAGAGACCCTCACATTCAGACCCGAGAATACGGCGGATGTATAATACCTACATGCAGGAAGTATGCCCACTATATATGTCATGATGCATGTTTTCTCTCTCCATATATACTGTAGAGACCCTCACATTCAGACCCGAGAATACGGTGGATGTATAATACCTACATGCAGGAAGTATGTCCACTATATATGTCATTATGCATGTTTCCTCTCTCCATATATACTGTAGAGACCCTCACATTCAGACCCGAGAATACGGTGGATGTATAATACCTAAATGCAGGAAGTATGTCCACTATATATGTCATGATGCATGTTTTCTCTCTCCATATATACTGTAGAGACCCTCACATTCAGACCCGAGAATACGGTGGATGTATAATACCTACATGCAGTAAGTATGCCCACTATATATGTCATTATGCATGTTTCCTCTCTCCATATATACTGTAGAGACCCTCACATTCAGACCCGAGAATACGGTGGATGTATAATACCTACATGCAGGAAGTATGTCCACTATATATGTCATGATGCAAGTTTTCTCTCCCCATATATACTGTAGAGACCCTCACATTCAGACCTGAGAATACGGTGGATGTATAATACCTACATGCAGGAAGTGTGTCCACTATATATGTCATGATGCAAGTTTTCTCTCCCCATATATACTGTAGAGACCCTCACATTCAGACCCGAGAATATGGTGGATGTATAATACCTACATGCAGGAAGTATGTCTACTATATATGTCATGATGCATGTTTTCTCCCTTCATATATACTGTAGAGACCCTCACATTCAGACCCGAGAATATGGTGGACGTATAATACCTACATGCAGGAAGTATGTCTACTATATATGTCATGATGCATGTTTTCTCCCTCCATATATACTGTAGAGACCCTCACATTCAGACCCGAGAATATGGTGGATGTATAATACCTACATGCAGGAAGTATGTCCACAATATATGTCATGATGCCTGTGTTCTCTCTCTGTAGAGACGATCGCATTCAGACCCGAGAGTACGGTGGATGTATAATACCTACATGCAGGAAGTATGTCCTCTATATATGTCATGATGCATGTTTCCTCTCTCCACATATACGTTAGAGACCCTCGCATCCAGACCCGAGAATACGGTGGATGTATAATACCTACATGCAGGAAGTATGTCCACTATATATGTCATGATGCATGTTTTCTCTCTCCATATATACTGTAGAGACCCTCACATTCAGACCCGAGAATACGGTGGATGTATAATACTTACATACAGGAAGTATGTCTACTATATATGTCATGATGCATGTTTTCTCTCTCCATATATACTGTAGAGACCCTCACATTCAGACCCGAGAATACGGTGGATGTATAATACCTACATGCAGGAAGTATGACCACAATATATGTCATGATGCCTGTTTTCTCTCTCTGTAGAGATCCTCGCATTCAGACCCAAGAATACGGTGGATGTATAATACCTACATGCAGGAAGTATGTCCACAGTATATGTCAAGATGCCTGTTTCCTCTCTCCATATATACTGTAGAGACCCTCACATTCAGACCCGAGAATACGATGGATGTATAATACCTACATGCAGGAAGTATGTCCACAGTATATGTCATGATGCATGTTTCCTCTCTCCATATATACTGTAGAGACCCTTGCATTCAGACCCGAGAATACGGTGGATGTATAATACCTACATGCAGGAAGTATGTCCACTTATGCATGTTTCCTCCATATATACTTGTACATTCAGACCCGAGAATACGGTGGATGTATAATACCTACATGCAGGAAGTATGTCCACTATATATGTCATTATGCATGCTTCCTCTCTCCATATATACCAGGTAGAGACCCTCACATTCAGACCCGAGAATACGGTGGGATGCACAATACCTACATGTATAAAAGTATGTCCACTATATATGTCATGATGCATGTTTTTCTCTCCCCTTATATACTGTAGGGACCCTCACATTCAGACCCGAGAATACGGGTGGATGTATAATATCTAAATGCAGGAAGTATACCAATTATATATGTCATTATGCATGCGTTTCCTCTCTCCATATATACTGTAGAGACCTCACATTCAGACCCGAGAATACGGTGGATGTATAATACCTACATGCAGGAAGTATGTCCACTATATATGTCATTATGCATGTTTTTCTCTCCATATATATTGCAGAGACCCTCACATTCAGACCCGAGAATACGGCGGATATATAATACCTACATGCAGGAAGTATGTCCACTATATATGTCATGATGCATGTTTTTCTCTCCATATATACTGCAGAGACCCTCACATTCAGACCCGAGAATACGGTGGATGTATAATACCTACATGCAGGAAGTATGTCCACTATATATGTCATGATGCATGTTTTTCTCTCCATATATACTGCAGAGACCCTCACATTCAGACCCGAGAATACGGTGGATGTATAATACCTACATGCAGGAAGTATGCCCACTATATATGTCATGATGCATGTTTTCTCTCCATATATACTGTAGAGACCCTCACATTCAGACCCGAGAATACGGTGGATGTATAATACCTACATGCAGGAAGTATGCCCACTATATGTGTCATGATGCATGTTTTTCTCTCCATATATACTGTAGAGACCCTCACATTCAGACCCGAGAATACGGTGGATGTATAAAACCTACATGCAGGAAGTATGCCCACTATATATGTCATGATGCATGTTTCCTCTCTCCATATATACTGTAGAGACCCTCACATTCAGACCCGAGAATACGGTGGACGTATAAAACCTACATGCAGGAAGTATGCCCACTATATATGTCATGATGCATGATTTCTCTCCATATATACTGTAGAGACCCTCACATTCAGACCCGAGAATACGGTGGACGTATAAAACCTACATGCAGGAAGTATGCCCACTATATATGTCATGATGCATGTTTTCTCTCTCCATATATACTGTAGAGACCCTCGCATTCAGACCCGAGAATACGGTGGATGTATAATACCTACATGCAGGAAGTATGCCCACTATATATGTCATGATGCATGTTTTTCTCTCCATATATACTGTAGAGACCCTCACATTCAGACCTGAGAATACGGTGGACGTATAAAACCTACATGCAGGAAGTATGCCCACTATATATGTCATGATGCATGTTTTTCTCTCCATATATACTGTAGAGACCCTCACATTCAGACCCGAGAATACGGTGGACGTATAAAACCTACATGCAGGAAGTATGCCCACTATATATGTCATGATGCATGTTTTTCTCTCCATATATACTGTAGAGACCCTCACATTCAGACCCGAGAATACGGTGGACGTATAAAACCTACATGCAGGAAGTATGCCCACTATATATGTCATGATGCATGTTTTCTCTCCATATATACTGTAGAGACCCTCACATTCAGACCCGAGAATACGGTGGATGTATAATACCTACATGCAGGAAGTATGCCCACTATATATGTCATGATGCATGTTTTCTCTCTCCATATATACTGTAGAGACCCTCACATTCAGACCCGAGAATACGGTGGATGTATAATACCTACATGCAGGAAGTATGTCCACTATATATGTCATGATGCATGTTTTCTCTCTCCATATATACTGTAGAGACCCTCACATTCAGACCCGAGAATGCGGTGGATGTATAATACCTACATGCAGGAAGTATGTCCACTATATATGTCATGATGCATGTTTTCTCTCTCCATATATACTGTAGAGACCCTCAAATTCAGACCCGAGAATACGGTGGATGTATAATACCTACATGCAGGAAGTATGCCCACTATATATGTCATGATGCATGTTTCCTCTCTCCATATATGCTGTAGAGACCCTCACATTCAGGCCGAGAATACGGCGGATGTATAATACCTACATGCAGGAAGTATGCCCACTATATATGTCATGATGCATGTTTTTCTCTCCATATATACTGTAGAGACCCTCACATTCAGACCCGAGAATACGGTGGACGTATAAAACCTACATGCAGGAAGTATGCCCACTATATATGTCATGATGCATGTTTTTCTCTCCATATATACTGTAGAGCCCCTCGCATTCAGACCCGAGAATACGGTGGACGTATAAAACCTACATGCAGGAAGTATGCCCACTACATATGTCATGATGCATGTTTTTCTCTCCATATATACTGTAGAGACCCTCGCATTCAGACCCGAGAATACGGTGGATGTAAAATACCTACATGCAGGAAGTATGCCCACTATATATGTCATGATGCATGTTTTCTCTCCATATATACTGTAGAGACCCTCACATTCAGACCCGAGAATACGGTGGATGTATAATACCTACTTGCAGGAAGTATGCCCACTATATGTGTCATGATGCATGTTTTCTCTCTCCATATATACTGTAGAGACCCTCACATTCAGACCCGAGAATACGGTGGATGTATAAAACCTACATGCAGGAAGTATGCCCACTATATATGTCATGATGCATGTTTTTTTCTCCATATATACTGTAGAGACCCTCACATTCAGACCCGAGAATACGGCGGATGTATAATACCTACATGCAGGAAGTATGCCCACTATATATGTCATGATGCATGTTTTTCTCTCCATATATACTGTAGAGACCCTCACATTCAGACCCGAGAATACGGTGGACGTATAAAACCTACATGCAGGAAGTATGCCCACTATATATGTCATGATGCATGTTTTTCTCTCCATATATACTGTAGAGACCCTCACATTCAGACCCGAGAATACGGTGGACGTATAAAACCTACATGCAGGAAGTATGCCCACTATATATGTCATGATGCATGTTTTTCTCTCCATATATACTGTAGAGACCCTCACATTCAGACCCGAGAATACGGTGGACGTATAAAACCTACATGCAGGAAGTATGCCCACTATATATGTCATGATGCATGTTTTTCTCTCCATATATACTGTAGAGACCCTCACATTCAGACCCGAGAATACGGTGGATGTATAATACCTACATGCAGGAAGTATGCCCACTATATATGTCATGATGCATGTTTTCTCTCTCCATATATACTGTAGAGACCCTCACATTCAGACCCGAGAATACGGTGGATGTATAATACCTACATGCAGGAAGTATGCCCACTATATATGTCATGATGCATGTTTTCTCTCTCCATATATACTGTAGAGACCCTCACATTCAGACCCGAGAATACGGTGGATGTATAATACCTACATGCAGGAAGTATGTCCACTATATATGTCATGATGCATGTTTCCTCTCTCCATATATACTGTAGAGACCCTCGCATTCAGACCCGAGAGTACGGTGGATGTATAATACCTACATGCAGGAAGTATGTCCTCTATATATGTCATGATGCATGTTTCCTCTCTCCACATATACGTTAGAGACCCTCGCATTCAGACCCGAGAATACGGTGGATGTATAATACCTACATGCAGGAAGTATGTCCACTATATATGTCATGATGCATGTTTTCTCTCTCCATATATACTGTAGAGACCCTCACATTCAGACCCGAGAATACGGTGGATGTATAATACCTACATGCAGGAAGTATGTCCACTATATATGTCATGATGCATGTTTTCTCTCTCCATATATACTGTAGAGACCCTCACATTCAGACCCGAGAATACGGTGGATGTATAATACCTACATGCAGGAAGTATGTCCACTATATATGTCATGATGCATGTTTTCTCTCTCCATATATACTGTAGAGACCCTCAAATTCAGACCCGAGAATACGGTGGATGTATAATACCTACATGCAGGAAGTATGCCCACTATATATGTCATGATGCATGTTTCCTCTCTCCATATATACTGTAGAGACCCTCACATTCAGACCCGAGAATACGGTGGACGTATAAAACCTACATGCAGGAAGTATGTCCACTATATATGTCACGATGCATGTTTTCTCTATTCATATATGCTGTAGATTACGTATCTTTATTTATCTTCAATCAATAGTTTGTTTAAATTATGTTGCTGCAAAAATATTAACCATGGGGTGAGAAAAACCCGCCAGGGTGTTACTTCCGCCGTACTACAATTGTAATAGATTCACTTACTGTTTGTGTATATAGTCACTGTTCGGCGAATAAAGTATCCATCCATTCATTCATTTAAGCTTATTGGTAGCACGGTAACACAGGAAGAAAGTCTGGAATAATATGAGCCCTTGTTGGAGGTTTTCTGTGTGTATTTTATTTTCAGACCAGTCAGTATCCCACTCACGGAATTCAAATTTCTTATAATTCTATGCTTCATATAGGACATTCAATATTCAGCCGCTGTCCACGAAAGAATTTCCGCGTCAATAAATGAAATATCTTTTCCATCAACATCAATTTCGAATGAACAACAATATCGTTATAGAGAAGTGGTCAATATGATTCAATAATGACAGCAAACAGTCGCGCTGTAATTGTGGTTGTGATTAACCCATACAATGATCCGTTTCGAGATATCTCTAGTTCTCTAGTTTCCACATATAACTGAACAATTTAATACAGGAGGACGACTCCAGAAATATTAACCAAAAGCATTTTGCGGATTAACAGTTCAACATATTCAAATATATCGACATATTCCTGTCATCGTCGGGAATGGTATTTCACACCATGTTCCATGTATATATCCCCACAAGAAAATGTAAAAAATATCCAATATGTCAGTTTTAATGACGTCATTTAAAAAAAACATTTTTAGTTGATTTTCCGTTCAGTTTTTCGATTTTTTTATTTGATGATAAATTAGCAAATATTAATCTGTCGTACAATAACATTGCCAAAACCAATGACTGGTAGGGTCAAAGTACTTGTATTCTTCACAAAATATATGTACAGCTGAGAATAATCTCTTTGAATTGGTGAAGTACGAGATACACGAACAAATATTTGCCATTCTGTGAAATTCTTGCCATGATGTGGCGAATATGTTTGTATGTACTTGACTTAAATATATATATTGTCTATATACATGGCGCCAATAAATAGCAAAAACATTATAATTAAAACATTCTGACAGATAAACTTTCGTAACTTCGCCTGAACCGGGGCAACGGGGTCGTATGAATTTAAGGTGGTTTACATCTCCACCAAGTTCAAATGAACAGTCACAATCAAAGCGCTACTGGGATTCAATATATTATGGAAAACGACAGAGGATTCTACATATATAACATCATGATTTCAGATAGTTGTAACTGAAATCCATGCTGGCGATGTACTCAGAACCGACACGTGAGTTCCTCAGCAAGGAGATAGAAATAAGAAATAAAATATTGACTGATGAGCATCGAACCCACATTGCCTATAATACAAGCATCTAGCCAGTCATTCTATATTCAGCCGTAGTTCATTATAAAAGAATTTCTGCGTCTATAATCCAAAGATCTGTTCCATATTCCATATAACAGTATTAGCACCAAATTCGAAAAACAAACAAAAAACATAGTTCACGTAAACATAGGCCAATTTCCTACAAAAGAGAACCGGTTTTCAATGATGCCTGCAAGACATCGTGATGTTCCAAAGTATCAAATTCGTATCGCTGATCAGTATTCTTAACTGGCCGGTGGGCGAACTGCCCTCCCCCCCCCCCCGATGTTCCAAAGTATCAAATTCGTATCGCTGATCAGTATTCTTAACTGGCCGGTGGGCGAACTGCCCTCCCCCCCAATTATTTTTTTACCCCTTGAGCTAGGGAGCTGAAACTTACCACACTATACCACTGAGTCAAGTTCTATCAGATTTTCCGAATTTTTCATTTATGCAATTTCTCCGCAAAAATGGCATGATAAATTAGCAAATATTAATGTGATGTGAAATAAAATAATTTTTGCCCACTTTTCATCGCGGAAAAGCAGCAATTTTGACAAAATATGACAAAAACATCACTTTTCTGGTGTCCCATATGGCCGCCATCTTGGATTTACCCATGATCCTCTGCTCGGGGGAAGGGGGGGGGGCGTTATGCCCTCCCCAGGCCAGGTAGGGTCAATCCATATCATTTACGTTATAAAGTCGTTATCTAGCGACTTGCGACTGTTCATATGAATGCCATAAAGATTTTAGAGTACATGGGTTCATACGGTCCCAGACCCGGGTTAAGCGGAATTAGACACAAACTACGAAACGTAGCGCTAAATATCTTGCACGCTACGCTCTATGGCACGAACCCCCCTGGTCAAACAGGACATGGGCAACACCGTCTCCCACATAATGAGATAACTGTCTTGGAACTCATCGGTCATCAGAGTTATCTGGGACAGATTTTAAAGCGTTTCGTCTGTTACGTGTATAGTCCATGGAAAATACAAATTAGGCAAATTGTTTTCTCACATGTAACGAGATAGGAACTATATGAATTGGTCTGGGTGAAGGTTGAGAGCATACAGTGAGCCACCTCGTGCCCGGTCTAGCCAAATTTTTCTCGTCATCCAGGATCGGGCTTATGGAATTTTCGTTTTTCAAGACGACAAGGGCTTGTGTGCGATCTTAAGATGTTGTAACGCAAGGTCGTCTGTTGACTCGGGTGATGGTCTCCATAAAACCCATGCAGATAATAGATTCCAGTTTCGGCTTACGAGATTTCTCGAAGACATGATAGCCTCTTTTAATGAGACAAGATACAACAATGACGGAGTCCATGTCTGCTGAATATTAAGCCGATTTATTGTAAATTCATTCTTATGAATGATCTGCTGTATTTGGCAGGCAGACCAACACAGCTTCATTAACATCAGACCATTTTGTAAATGTCTTTCAAAACTGGAGATAGTACATCTATCATCGGAGACATGATGCTGATTTAGCCTGCCTGCACGCACCGGTCATCTATTTTTATACATTGCTAGTACATTACCGGGTCAAGTTAACTCAAAACTAACTCCGAAAACCTTCGGTGCAGTTTAGACAAGCTGCTCAGATATCTGTGGCATTATCTAAACACACACGTCAAATTCAGGAGGATTCGGTACAATTCCAATGCGGTTACACAATTCTGCAATGTTAAATCATACAAATTGAAACTTACATAACTGTTTCTCACAAATCGCAAATGTTCATAATAACTGACCTAAAGTGTCATGAAATAGAATTTCGCAAATAGTTTTAACCAAAACAAGCGGCACTGGAAATCAAACACAGTTGAAATACGACTCTAGTTTGCTTGTACAGAAAACATAAAATTGCTGGGACAACTATGGCGGCTAAGAAGTCTACCGTTACGTGAAGGTATGGTGGCTGCGAAATCACTATTCCACAAAATGTTTAATTTTAATTAAGATGATGTTGAACGTTGTCTGGTAATGAGACAGATATACCGATGTCATGTTAAGACCAGAAGCAAATGCACTAGAAGTGTGTATGATTAGATTAGACTAGCTAGACGGCACTGACACTCATCAAACAGCCTACACCCCTAGACTATTGCACAATCTCTACACACCCAAGACGAAATGCAAAGGCGCCACGATCATGGGTGTGACTAATTATGTTCGTTTCATTGGCTGAATATTCAAATTCCAGCAACAGCACACCTCCCGCGATGCAACGCTTGATTTTTGTTTTAAATCTGCGCGAACACGATACAGACGAATCGTACTGCGCAACTACGTCACATTATGCATTATAAGCAGGCAGGCGGTGATCAATGCATTCTAGCTAGTCTAATGCACGGAGGCAGACTTCTAGTTTATTTGCTTCTGATAGGACACAGCAGCAGCCAATGGGATTGGGAAAAATTAAAAATAATTATTTCCCTCTCAGAAAAAGCTGTATGTATTGTTGAAATTTTGTTAGTCGGGTAGGTCAGATGCCAAAGCAGCAAAATGGTCGTCCCGTTTGCACCTTGAGGTGACCAGTTTTTATACTACCACCTGGAAGGGTAGGGTATGCGGGTTAGCCCAGTATTAGCAGACTGGAAATACGTGTGAACATAACATAGCAGTACGTACCCTCTATAGCAAGTAATTAACTCATGTCAGATTGAGAGATTGGGACGACATTTAATATCGTGAAAGTTAACGACTGCTGTGACATAGACGGAAGGCTGCCTTATTGATCTATTAAGGATATATATCCACCTTCACTGGATTTGAAGAAAACCACAGATAGCCCTACAGGCACATCATATTTAGATCTATATCTCTATAAAATGAAGCGGGCATTCCCTCTCGTCGACTTTATGACAAAAGAGATGATTACAATTTCGACATCGTAAACTATCCCTTTCTGGACCGTAATATTCCAGTGGGACCTACATATGGCGTATACATATCTCGCCTAGTAGCATTTGGTAGATCCTGTGTTAAATGTGACGAGTTTAGTCGTCACAAAACATTGTTGCAGAACCTATAAAACAGGGCTATTCCACCAAGCGCCTCCACTCAAAGTTTCTCAAATTTGGCGATACATATCGCATGCTGCTAGCAAACTACGAGCGTAGCGTGCAAGATCTATGGCGTTACGTTTCATAACTTGTTTCGTATCTAATTCTGTTTAACCCGGAGCTAAGGACCGTATGAACCCATGTACTTCAAGATCCTCATGGTGCTCATATGAACAGTCACAACCAAAGCGTGACTGAAATGCATCATTCTCTAGATGACGACTTTACAACGATTATTATAGATGAAGAATACTGATCAGCAATACGGATTTTATATTTTTGGAACATCATGATGTCTTGTCGGCATCTTTGAAAACTGTTGACCGCTTCTCTCTTCTAGGAAACTAGCCTATGTTTATGTATACTAATATTGTTATATGGAATAGGTCTTTGGATTATGGACGCGGATATTCTTTAATGGACGACGGCTGAATTATGAATGACGGACTAGACCCTTGTAATTAGAATTAATGACTTACCAGACTTTTTCTGGGTTAAGACGTCATCATAGTAACCTCATAATATATCCTCGTGGTATGGGTTTCGGCACGCTTAAGCCTTCTTCGTGACCTAGACCCATAAACAAAGATGGACTGATGAAAGCAAACGGCTTTTTAAATATAGAATAGCCCCACCAACCAGACGAAATTATTATGACTTTTCGGCACGCACACATTTAATCAGGATTTCAGATTAAGTACATACCTGACAACAGACTCCGTCATGAGTTTCGGACCGGCAGCTTGGAAACGCCCCCTGGTGACCAGAAAGGTCATTACATTCGGTGAGTAGGGTGAACCAGACGCGCCGAAATGTCAGGGTGCTCGTAAATACTGAGAACTTGGAAAAGTTAAAAGTGCAACACGAAATGTTGTAATTTATTATACCGGTAATTATTAAGCTTTGTAAACTTTGATAAATAACTATACTTGTTGCTTTTTTCAGCATTTTACTTTGATTTACATTTAAAACCTAACCTATTTAGTACAAATATATATTTTTTACACTATGACACTGCAGTTACATGCAATAAATAATTGCAGATTTTAAAAATCAAGTCATTATCACCTTAATTTCTGGAGGAAAGTTAGTAATTTTTTCCACAGTATCTTAACATACAATATAAGACATTACCCTTCTAGTCTTCCATATAAAAAAAATAGGCCACGAGGTGGAGCCCATGGGCACGTGCCACCATTTCCTTGGCAGACGACAGAAAAAATTAGGCTATGGAGAGATCCTACTACATCGTGAACAGAAGCTATGGCCTATTATTCAAGTCTCTAAAAGTGGCATTAGGAAATAGCGCATTTATATATGCTGTGTAAAGGTTTCCGTAGATATTTACCGCGTCAAAACGAATTTTCAGCATTTTCTCTAACAACCCACAAGCAATCATCCACCAGCGTTCAGAGCCCCAGAAATGACGTCACTCACGGAGCGCGATCACGTGATAATAACATTTAATGATGGCAGGTCCGAAACCCATGACGGTCCGAAACTGATGCCGCGACGATACATTCATTTTCACTGGCCCTTAGGTTCGTTCAATATTCAACACTACTGAAAGATAGAGGGCGAATCTGTGACTAATTATAACAGAATTTATCTTGCTTGATAGGTCATGTTTAACATATCAAAGGTCTTATTGAATCATGCTGGAGGAAGTCATCAAAACATGTTTTGGAGCGATATGCAAGAAGTGGGAAAACTTGGCGACTAAAAAGCAACCATATATGGCTCTACAGGAGAGCTTCCTTCGACGCCTCACATTCAGATTCGAGAAATACGGTGGATTCCCGGACGTAGTCTTAGTATATCAGCCTTGGCATTCATAAACTCAATCACGTTTATAGTGCTAACTCAGACTAAATGGATAGCAGGAGCTGTCCAGTGGTGATGTAACAGAGCTTCAACTACCTTTATTTATTCAACATTTCTTATTAAACTTTAATTCAACTTATATCATAATTCTGTAACTTATCATATTTCCTGCCATAACTTCACTTTTAAGGTTTTCTCTTTAGCTAACAATTATACTGAACCATATACCGGAGAACTGATGCGTCTTTTGTTAATTGCAATTAACCGGCTGACAAAAGAGTAATGCGTGACCACTAAGAGGAAAACCCTGCGTGAGGTCTGATTGTTGAACGGATATGTGGATCGCACACATGTTTTAGTACTGTCTTATTTAATAGCTTCTTTTATATTCTTACCTATATGTTTGGTCAAACTTCTATTTCTAGTTCTATGTCTTGTTTCTGTGTCCATTTGCCATGTTGGTTCATTGTCATATCTTCGTATAAAACTTGAACGTTCTGTCATTATGTTGAGTTTTCTGGATAACCAAACTCAGTACGGACACTGCGTTTTGATAGTTTTGGATTCCCAAACTTACTGTATCTGGAAAACCGATTGTCGTGTATATTTTATGTTTGGCTGCTTATTTGTGGATAAACACCTTCATATCTGGATTTACATTGGAGACTCTGTGTTATATTTATATCGCAACAACCCCTGTTACAGCTTGGTGGAGTTAACCCGTTGGAGTCACTTTTTAGCTGACTTCCCTCGTTCCCGTGTACCTGCATCTACCGCAGCTAGCTCACCCCATCATTCGACAATGCTCCAATCCATAGTTCCAGAGTATCTCCGGCCAGTTCTTCAAACACTAGGCGTACAAGACTACACACTTACTTGGAACATGCACCAAGACGACAATGTTGTACAGCTAAACCTAACATGGACAAAACCTGCACCGGAGCAGAGTTTCCGACCAACTTGGCAGAAATCAGCAGCACAGCGACGTCGAGATCATGAACGGATGAACAGCTTTATTGCGAAAAAGAATTCCGACAGCCTGGCAGCGAAAACGGTAAAGGTATGTGCACATTCTGATATTCTTGACGAACGACCCTCTATACTCCATCAACCCACTGAACTCGCCACAACATCTGAAGGAACAACGACATCTACCCCGATAATGAAGGAGGCCAACACTCAAACTTTGGAGGTTTCCACGGTATCCTGTGGTACAGTGACTGTACTTCCGTTATTCTGTTCTTCTGCCAGCCAAACTGATTTTTTATCTCCTAATGGAGAAACAACGGGGCTTTTAGCATGTGAGGATTATGCAACCGGTCCCGAACATTTGTCCCACACGGTTCCAGAAAATGCGTCGACAATACAAGAAAAGGTAACTGAGGAAGTGCTCAAACGGCGGGTAACCAGAGACCATCAAGTGGCATTCTTGGTCAAATGGAAAGGACTTTGTGCTACCCGGAATAGCTGGGTCTTGGAAGATGACCTGGATTCTAATGCCGTGTTATACATTAAGACGCATGACGCACGCATTCCAGGTCCGCGGTTAGCTAAACCTCCATGTAACGCCCCAGCAACGATGCCGACAATCGACAACTTCCCCGAATTTGTGCGCGTTAGAACAATTCATGCCCACATGATCGGTTCGCTTGATATGGAAGATTTAATGGGCACTTCTGTGTATAAAACAACTGAGCCGATCAGTGCTCTATATAACCATATCAAAACTGTGCATCGTCTTAATGGCAGACTGATTTTGTCAGATCTCTCTGGTCGACGGTTGAACATGCCATCACCTCATCTTCCTATGTCCAGTTTGATACCCAAAGACACTCCACATCAGCACACGTATCGCATCAGTCTGGCATTCTCATCACAATGAACATTATAAATCCAAGATGATATTCGAGTTTCTTCTATGAAAGTATTTTGATGATATTTGTTTTGGATTCATGCTTGTTATTTCTGCTGTTTTGATGCCGGGAGTCATCATTTTTCGGAAGCGGAGGGTAATTGTAACAGAGCTTCAACTACCTTTATTTATTCAACATTTCTTATTAAACTTTAATTCAACTTATATCATAATTCTGTAACTTATCATATTTCCTGCCATAACTTCACTTTTAAGGTTTTCTCTTTAGCTAACAATTATACTGAACCATATACCGGAGAACTGATGCGTCTTTTGTTAATTGCAATTAACCGGCTGACAAAAGAGTAATGCGTGACCACTAAGAGGAAAACCCTGCGTGAGGTCTGATTGTTGAACGGATATGTGGATCGCACACATGTTTTAGTACTGTCTTATTTAATAGCTTCTTTTATATTCTTACCTATATGTTTGGTCAAACTTCTATTTCTAGTTCTATGTCTTGTTTCTGTGTCCATTTGCCATGTTGGTTCATTGTCATATCTTCGTATAAAACTTGAACGTTCTGTCATTATGTTGAGTTTTCTGGATAACCAAACTCAGTACGGACACTGCGTTTTGATAGTTTTGGATTCCCAAACTTACTGTATCTGGAAAACCGATTGTCGTGTATATTTTATGTTTGGCTGCTTATTTGTGGATAAACACCTTCATATCTGGATTTACATTGGAGACTCTGTGTTATATTTATATCGCAACAACCCCTGTTACAGCTTGGTGGAGTTAACCCGTTGGAGTCACTTTTTAGCTGACTTCCCTCGTTCCCGTGTACCTGCATCTACCGCAGCTAGCTCACCCCATCATTCGACAATGCTCCAATCCATAGTTCCAGAGTATCTCCGGCCAGTTCTTCAAACACTAGGCGTACAAGACTACACACTTACTTGGAACATGCACCAAGACGACAATGTTGTACAGCTAAACCTAACATGGACAAAACCTGCACCGGAGCAGAGTTTCCGACCAACTTGGCAGAAATCAGCAGCACAGCGACGTCGAGATCATGAACGGATGAACAGCTTTATTGCGAAAAAGAATTCCGACAGCCTGGCAGCGAAAACGGTAAAGGTATGTGCACATTCTGATATTCTTGACGAACGACCCTCTATACTCCATCAACCCACTGAACTCGCCACAACATCTGAAGGAACAACGACATCTACCCCGATAATGAAGGAGGCCAACACTCAAACTTTGGAGGTTTCCACGGTATCCTGTGGTACAGTGACTGTACTTCCGTTATTCTGTTCTTCTGCCAGCCAAACTGATTTTTTATCTCCTAATGGAGAAACAACGGGGCTTTTAGCATGTGAGGATTATGCAACCGGTCCCGAACATTTGTCCCACACGGTTCCAGAAAATGCGTCGACAATACAAGAAAAGGTAACTGAGAAAGTGCTCAAACGGCGGGTAACCAGAGACCATCAAGTGGCATTCTTGGTCAAATGGAAAGGACTTTGTGCTACCCGGAATAGCTGGGTCTTGGAAGATGACCTGGATTCTAATGCCGTGTTATACATTAAGACGCATGACGCACGCATTCCAGGTCCGCGGTTAGCTAAACCTCCATGTAACGCCCCAGCAACGATGCCGACAATCGACAACTTCCCCGAATTTGTGCGCGTTAGAACAATTCATGCCCACATGATCGGTTCGCTTGATATGGAAGATTTAATGGGCACTTCTGTGTATCAAACAACTGAGCCGATCAGTGCTCTATATAACCATATCAAAACTGTGCATCGTCTTAATGGCAGACTGATTTTGTCAGATCTCTCTGGTCGACGGTTGAACATGCCATCACCTCATCTTCCTATGTCCAGTTTGATACCCAAAGACACTCCACATCAGCACACGTATCGCATCAGTCTGGCATTCTCATCACAATGAACATTATAAATCCAAGATGATATTCGAGTTTCTTCTATGAAAGTATTTTGATGATATTTGTTTTGGATTCATGCTTGTTATTTCTGCTGTTTTGATGCCGGGAGTCATCATTTTTCGGAAGCGGAGGGTAATTGTAACAGAGCTTCAACTACCTTTATTTATTCAACATTTCTTATTAAACTTTAATTCAACTTATATCATAATTCTGTAACTTATCATATTTCCTGCCATAACTTCACTTTTAAGGTTTTCTCTTTAGCTAACAATTATACTGAACCATATACCGGAGAACTGATGCGTCTTTTGTTAATTGCAATTAACCGGCTGACAAAAGAGTAATGCGTGACCACTAAGAGGAAAACCCTGCGTGAGGTCTGATTGTTGAACGGATATGTGGATCGCACACATGTTTTAGTACTGTCTTATTTAATAGCTTCTTTTATATTCTTACCTATATGTTTGGTCAAACTTCTATTTCTAGTTCTATGTCTTGTTTCTGTGTCCATTTGCCATGTTGGTTCATTGTCATATCTTCGTATAAAACTTGAACGTTCTGTCATTATGTTGAGTTTTCTGGATAACCAAACTCAGTACGGACACTGCGTTTTGATAGTTTTGGATTCCCAAACTTACTGTATCTGGAAAACCGATTGTCGTGTATATTTTATGTTTGGCTGCTTATTTGTGGATAAACACCTTCATATCTGGATTTACATTGGAGACTCTGTGTTATATTTATATCGTAACAACCCCTGTTACAGTGATAATGATCATAACAGTTGATAGGAAAACGAGGGTTCCGCTGTTGATCATAGACTGTTGCAGAATATTGGAAAACATAGGCGTCAGATCAAACATTCAGTATTCAACCATCGCCCACAAAAGAATGTCCTCGTCAAGAATACTTGATAGTTGTCAAGAATTCCAAAGAGGCATACCATGAAAATAAAAATGATTCTTTTTTCTTGTAAGCGATAATGGGACAACAGTTTCAATGAAAGCAGCAACACAGGATGATGTTCCATCTGATGACACAGACAACGCAGGATGATGTTCCATCTGTAAATTGGTAAGATATGTAAGAGGTCTGAAAAATTGACGACGTCTGACGATTAAAAGGCAATCAACTGACTCTGCATGAAAGCCCCCTCTCATCTCACATTCACACAACAATACGGAGGAATCTAAGACGTTGCCTTAGCTTAGCTAGTATGTCAGCTGGGCTTTTACTATGAGTGTTCATTCGGGAAATTTGAAGCAACCACTCGACCCCTATCACAGTCTTTAGCGGATTCAGATACGCTGGCTCGGGAGGTGTGATGACAGATCAGCTCAAATGAGGAACCCGTCTGTTGTTAGTGGATGACCATCGAGGGCATGATATGGAGTAAACGCCTCAACATGGGGTAAGCATGATCAATGAGAGAATACAGAGAAGGGTATATTCCATATTACAGGATGTGTAGTCTGCATTTCCAAGTCGTTATCTAGAATAAAAAGTGTCTCAGCCACCTTTAGATTGTGACTGTTCAGTTGAACACTATGGTGTTCAGTTGAACACTGTGGTGATGTAAAGCACATGGCGTTCAAATGACCGCAGTCCCGGGATATGCGGAATTAGAAACTTTGTACTTGATATCGCGTAGGTTATGATCGTAGTTTGCTGACAGTGGTACATGGTATGATTAGCGTAGCATACTGCATTAGTGTGTAGAGATAGTAGCGTGATTACATTAGTAGCGATATTACATTAGTATCCTTTAGAGTAACGTGGGATGGACTTGCATAACCTTAGCCTTTTATTGCTTAATCCAGGTAGTACCCTTTCGAACTGTTTTTTTTTTCAAAGAGAAGAGAAAATTGGAAGTTCTGGTCATCATATCATCCGAGCAAGGCGTTTCTCCCACTGAGAATATTGACGTCTACATGTATTTATCCAAATATTCCTACTGGTTGCCGAGATATTTGTTTGGTACAAATGTGATTTGTGGCTGAGCTTTGAAGATATAACAGAGACCTAGAGATAAACATAAAGATATATGATGACTTAACTTATTTTCTAACATAATGAATATTCTCATTTGTTCTGCATTCCATTAACATCATGTTTACTGCTAATTGTATGTGCCCATTGGAGCATGGCTACTGACAGTGGCGACAATAGTGACCGTTTTATATCAGAAGCATACCACTCAGAATGATGTTTTCGATGAAGATATTAAAAGTAGCGTGAACGCTGTGAATCCTTATGCATGAACAATGAAATGATAACATTGATAATATCCAACAAATATTGGCCTTAGTAACCTGTTCAGACAGGTATACTAACCATATTTATGAAAATTAATAATAATATTTCCAAAAACTTATCTTTCATAATTTACAGGATGTTACACATTACCACAGGTTTGAGTTTCAAATAGAATAGAATTAGTTCTGAAAATAATTTACGGAATTGTACATTTTTAAATAAGTATAATTGCAGCGATATGGGAGAGGTGGGAAAAATTGCCTTCTGGCGACTAAAAAGCAACGATATGACTCCTCATGAAAGCTTTCCTCGGCACCTCATATCCAGACCCCAGAATACGATGGATTCTCGGATGCAGCCTTGGTATCTCAGCCGCGTTTTTATACCCCCCGTACACGTAGTGTAGGGGGCGTATACTGGTTTCAGCTTGTCCGTCCGTCCGTACGTCTGTCCGTCCGTAACATTTCCTTTCCGGAGCATAACTTGACAACCGCTACTCGGATTTCTCTCAAATTTGGTATGCAGCTACCATACCATGGGACCTCGCTTGGGATTGCGTTTGGTGCATGTGCGTCTACAGGTGGCGCCACCTAGGGTCAAAACTTTCTCTTGTCTGCCGTAACATTTCGTTTCCGGAGCATAACTTGACAACCGCTACTTGGATTTCTCTCAAATTTGGTATGCAGCTACCATACCATGAGACCTCGCTTGGGATTGCGTTTGGCGCTTGTGCGTCTACGGGTGGCGCCACCTAGGGTCAAAACTTTCTCTTGTCGATCCGTAACATTTCGTTTCCGGAGCATAACTTGACAACCGCTACTTGGATTCCTCTCATATTTGGTATGACGTTATCACATATTTTTCCGGAGCATAACAGCTAATTGGATTCTTCTCAAATTTTGTATGTAGCTACCATACCATGGAATCTCGCTTGGGATAGCGTTTGGTGCGTGTGCATCTACAGGTGGCGCCACCTATGGGCAGAGTTTTCTCAGTTGGTCCGCAACATTTCGTTTCTGGAGCATAACTTGACAACCGCTACTTGGATTCCTCGCAAATTTGGTATGCAGCTACCATACCATGGGACCTCGTAGAGAATCCGTTAACCGCAGTCGCGACCGAGCGAGGTCTCATTCTCAACTAGTTACATACCATGCCGCCACCAAACGCAATCTAAATGAACTTACCCGTAAACTACTATAACATGTATACTTATATTCCGCAACAAATATTCGTCAATTTCTACCAAATGTGCATCCGGGGGGTATTTTGTAAGCATGCTTACTGATCATTTCCATCGCCACCTGACACAATCCCATTCAGCTTGCTCGTGAAACGTTAACCACCAACATGTATCTATGCCTTACGGGGGGTATCTTGCAGGCAGCCTTACAGATCATTTTGATCAAATGTGTGCATCCCTCAGACTATGCTCTAGTTATTGCAGCTATGAATGTGGAGACTATGAAGTATCCCCGCGGTCCCTAGCACCGGTGTGATGGATAAGAATTTCATTGCGATTAGTGTCCCTTTATAATACATATACTTTTCTACTGCAACCAAAGACGGACACTTGTCCCCAATTTGGATAAAAAATATTCTAGCTGGGTTATAAGATAGGGGCCGGACACTCCTAGCCACAGGACATTCTTAGCCTCCACACCGGTTTAAGCGGAATAAGACCACAAGGGGAACCTGTGTACCCAATTTTACAAAGATCCATACAGTAATTTCCTAAGAATTCACGATAACAAAATTTCATAGGGAAATTCAATTTCGAAATCGGACCAGAAAAGATATCCCGCACAACTAGACCCCAAGGGGAACCTGTGTATCAAATTTGAGAATGATCAATGCAGTAGTGTCCGAGAAATCGCGATAACAAAGTTTCATGTGGAAATCCAAGATCGCCGGCTGGTGGCCATATTGGATTTTCGAATCAAATCACAACAGGTATGTTGCACAACTAGACCCCAAAATAACCTGTGTACCAAATTTGAGAAAGATCCATGCAGTAGTTCCTGAGAAATCGCGATAACAATGTTTCATCGGGAAATCCAAGATGGCCGCCTGGTGGCCATATTGGATTTTTGAATCAGACCACAAAAGGTATCTTCAACAACTAGATCCCAAGGGAACCTGTGTACCAAATTTGAGAAAGATCCATGCAGTAGTTTCTGAGAAATCGCGATACCAAAGTTTCATGGCGAAATCCAAGATGGCGGCCTGGTGGCCATATTGGATATTCAAAATGGACTAAACCCAAAGGGGAACTGGTGTACCAAATTTGAGAAAGATCCATGAAGCAGTTACCAAAAAATAATGATGACAAGATTTCACTGGCAAATTGAAGATGGCCGCCATGGCAGCCATATTTCGTACGGCTTAAATTTCCCACCAAAACAATAAACCTACATATACGTGTCGAAAGACATGTACAGACGGCGAGCTTCGTGGACTAAAATACTAACTAACATTACATTTCTTTAACATGGTGTATGTGATGATGAAGTCATGTACTACGCTCAGTTGCACATGCCTTAAGAACACAAACTATCAACCTTCAGTCCCATTGCTGAAAAAATAGGTCTGACGTTACTTTAGCTGTTCGTCGCAAAGTGGTCCTCAGGTGTGGGGTCGTTAGATGGTCACCGCCTGTTCCCTTTCTTAATCCTGATGAGCAACATTACCTGCCAGGGCCGTCATGGACGCCTGTTCAGCACCCCGCCTTGTGTATAGCCTCCACTGTTGTATTTCCTCACCGTCGGAGTGGTCGGAGCTTGGGTGTGTATTAGTATCATGTTAGCGAAACAGTAACTGCACTCTGCAATACATCAAGTCTACAAATATACCAACATTGTGACTGTTATCTTGATGCTGTGAATAATAACAAATTTTATTAGTTAAAACAAACTGTTGGCTACACTCATCTGAACAGCCAAAAACGTTTCGATCAAACCATATGATCAGGCGGTGTAGAATCGGCCATACACGACCAACCCACGAAAATTTATTAAAAAAGAACCAGTCCCATGGTGTATTCCATGCCATGAGGATCTCACGGTGAAACATATTCTTATCGAATGCATAGATTTTAAGAGATGCTTATTATCGAGCGACTACTTTGGAAGATCTTTTTAGTCGGGTGAGGGAGGATTGCATCTTGGGTTATTTGAGAGAAATCTTTTTATTGCATAAGTTTTAATCTATGTTTAATACGTTTGATTACTACATGTAAGTTAGTGACTTGAGTACTTAGAATTTGTTTGGTCGTCGCTATATAGCTGAGATACTGCTGAACGCGACATTAAACCATAATTCTCTCTCTCTCTTTGAGTACAAATCCGTCAGAATATCATGATGTGAGGTTATATGGTTTCGCCTTTCTATGTTCCCACCACCATGGTATGTTACTGCTTCAATAATATATACCGATATTGGATCGCTTTATTCTGTGTACATTAACCCTACCTGGTCTGGGCTTCTTCGGATCTGACCAGCCCCCCACCCACATCCCCACATTTATTTTTCTCATCCTTTGATTAGGGAGATGAAACTCACCGCACTATACCCTTGGGTCAAGCTCTATCAGAAAATGTTAAGATGACCGATTTGATGACGTCACACTGTCGTCATTTTCAAAAGATATTTTCCGTCAGATTTTTCGATTATTTGTTATGTAATTTCTTCTCTAATTAATGAATAATAGACTGCTGTGAAACAAAATAGTTTTGATCCACTTTTCCTCGTGGAAAAGCAGGAATTTTGGAGACAAACGACGAAAACATCACTTTTCTGGTATCTCAGCTGTCTGTCTAGTGCATCGTATGTAGCATAATTTCGCATTCAAAGAGAGAGAGAGAATTATGGTTTAATGTCGCGTTCAGCAGTATCTCAGCTATATAGCGACGACCAAACAAATTCTAAGTACTCAAGTCACTAACTTACATGTAGTAATCAAACGTATTCAAGCCCTAGAAGAGCGTAAAATAGTGGGATTACTACTTGTTGATTTGTCTAAAGCATTTGACTGCTTGCCCCACTCCCTAATTGTCGCTAAATTAAAAGCGTACAACCTCTCTGATAGTTCTATCGAAATCTTAGCAGATTATTTATCAAACCGAAAACAATGTGTCAAAGTAGCTTCAGCTTATAGCACTTGGGATACTATCAGAAAGGGTGTACCACAGGGGTCCATCTTAGGGCCCACCATATTTAATATTTTCATCAATGATATCTTTTCGAGTCTGACTCAGGGCAAACCTTTCAATTTTGCTGATGACAACTCTGTTTTAGTCAGCGGACATGATAAACATGAAGTTATATGTAAAATTAAATCTGAAAGCTCGAATGTAATAAACTGGTGTAAAAACAATCAGATGCAAGCAAACCCTGATAAATTTCAGGTTATGATCTCAAATGATATAGGGGGGACCACTCTTGATATTGATGGAAACACTGTTGTCAGCACCCAAAATGCTAGGCTTCTGGGTGTACAACTGGAAAACACTCTTAAATTTGATATGCATGTCTCAAATGTCATCAAAAGTGCTAGCAAACAACTAAATGTGCTGAAACGGCTTGCTAAAAGCCTGGACCAAGCCACCAGATTGTTGATATATAAATCTTTTATATTGTCAAATTTTAGATATTGCCCAGCTGTGTGGCACTTCTGTGGTACCACAAATACGAAGAAATTAGAAAAAGTGCAATATAGAGCCCTGAAATTTGTTTTTCAGGATTTTACTTCCTCTTACGATGATCTTCTTTTAAAAGCAAATTTACCTAGTTTGGAGCTATCCAGACTTCGAAATATTGCCACTGAAGTTTTTAAATGTGTAAATAAACTAAATCCTCAGTACATCAATGATATGATCAGCATACGTCCGAGTCAATATAATTTACGAAACAGCAACAAAGCTGTTAGACAGCATAGTCGAACAGTAAATGCTGGTCTCCATTCTTTTACTGATTTCGGGTCCAAAGTCTGGAACGAATTGCCAGAAAATATGAGGACGACAGTGGATATAAATGTCTTTCGCAAACTAATTAAATCATGGAATGGTTTTACGTGCAGCTGTAACTTCTGCAAATCTTAGGCCTTCCAATTTTATGTCGATATGTTTTAACTGTGATCATATTATCAATATGCAATGTCCAGTTTTATGTCGATATGTTTTAACCGTGATCATATTATCAATGTGCAATAACCAGTTTTATGTCGATATGTTTTAACTGTGATCATATTATCAATATGAAATATCCAGTTTTATGTCGATATGTTTGTTTGGTTTTACGCGCAGTTGAAACTTCTGCAAATCTTAGGTATTCCAATTTTATATCGATCTGTTCTAGCTGTGATAATATTATGTACAAATGCAATAGGTCATTTTAAGTGATTATTATTGTTATCTGTTGTTTTATTATAATGCTCAGATATATTAGCTCTTATGAGCTAGCGTTGTCTTATATTGTAATTCTGAGTTTAAATAAATCTTGTATCTTGTATCTATTTGCCGTATACTCTCCCGTAATACTGGCACGGTGTGTACAGGGCCTCAAGCGGCACGAGCGACAAGAGCTCTGCTTATGCAAGGGCTTCCGGCGCCCGTCGGTCCCGCTTACCATGTCCCACAATCAATTCTGTCAGGGGCAAATACAGTTTTCTAATTTAGGCACCGTTTCCAGCCCTCTAATTTGGGCTAAATTAAGGTCCTTGGGTGGAATTACATGTTAGGAGACCCTGCAGCTGGATTGTCCACAGTCCTCAAACTGATTTTGTTGGTCTGAACAGAACACAGATTGCCCAGATGTTTTCTGGTCAATTCTTTTTCAATCCTGGAAGAAATCAAAAAGTCTGTAATTTGGGCTCTTTGGAGACAAGCTGTAATTTGGGCACCTTTAAAGGGTATCAAAACAGGCCTGTATTTGCCCCTGTCTGTATAAGATCCCTGTCTCTGCTTCTACGATATTCAGTGAATATTTTTTTAAATTTCAAATGAGATTTCATTCATTAATACAATAAAGTGGCCTCTCCAACAGTTTGTTTGCCATAGCACGCACAACAAAACTCCCACACAGGGAGCTCCAGAAAAAAATAATTCGAACAACCACACAAACAAATAAAAATATAATAGTTGTAAACAATTTTACAAAAATATGTCATATTCTCAGATTCACTGTCATGCCTCCAAGCGATTAAAAGGGGAACTTCGACTCATCTCACTATCTTGAGTATTCTACAGCTACATGACTGTAGATTTGAACAGCCAGAAACGTTTCCACCAAACCATGATCAGGCGATGTAGAATCAGCCATACACGATTAACTGACGAACATTTGCTTAAAAAGGAGCCAGTCCCAAGGTGTATTCCATGCCATGAAGATCTCACGGTGAAACATATTCTTATCGAATGCATAGATTTTAAGGTTGGAAGAGATGCTTTTTATCGAGCCGTATGATAATGTTATAATCAACACAGCGCTATCCACACAAGGAAAATGGTGATCTATGCCAAGGTCAAGCCAGCCGGGCTGACCAAGACAATAAAAAAAAAACAAAGCAAAAGTCCAAACTAGGGAGCTCCAGGAAAGATTAATTCGAACAAACAAAAAGATAATAACAGTTGAAAACAGTTTTACAAAGAACCCGCGCTATATATCAACATAGTGCTTTCACCCAAAAGCCCCGTACGATAATGTTATATTCAATACAGCGCCCTCTATCTACACTAGGGCAATGGTGATCTAGGTCAGCTCGGCTGACAAACAAACAAAAACCGCCGCGAACAGCGAAAATCTGACGAATAAACTCAAAATTTCAGCATGCACAAATGCCAAAAACGTTCACGAAAAATACTACACAAGAAATCTGGATTAATGCTAGCTTTACCTTTAAACCCCATAAATACTCAAAATAACAGCGACGAAATTGCAAGTGCATATCACTCAGTCAAACATATATATTTTTTCATATTCTCTTTTAAAATTCCAATTGGGATTTCAATCGTGATACAATAATATGCCCTAAATATTTCTGATATGTTGAACCATATTTGAACCCGCTCCAGGTTATTGAAATAGGGGAGAGATTATGAGAATGAACCGAATCTCAGACGGTGTCCTCTACGAGCTGAGCACCTGTCGCGGACACCAGAACAGGACGGTAATTTCCAGGGATTAATGTGGAACGAACCAATCATTTAGCAGGTTCTTTCTTCTGTCATTTGCTACCCTTCATCCACAGCCAAAATGAATAAAGAGCTCAGCTTTGGTCATAGTGAGTGACTTCCTGCCATATCAATCCTTTGATAATTAACTCACAATCATTGTTTCTATTGAAGTGGTCTAATTTCCTAATTAGTAGGTTCTTTCTTCTGTTGTGCCGAGAGAGGAAAGGTACGAAGACATGAAACTGGGCTAAGGCGATTAGTGTCATTGATTCCAGACGTTCACTATATGTTCTGAAAGTCTACACAAATGTACCGTTAATTTCAAACCTTGACTCCATAAACGGACAGTTATTAAAAATTGCCATTTTTTCACTGACATTTTGTCCTGTCTTTGCTTTATACATGTACTATGATACAATAATACGTCGTAAATATTTCTGATATATTGAACAATATTTCATGTCAGCAAATTAATGAAATCGTTCTTACATGTGTAATAGGAGCTGGCTGTCCAGTGTCTCGTGTTTAGCATAATTTTACATTTGCCGTATACTCCCCGGTAAAACTGGCACGGTCTGTACAGGACCACGAGCGTCATGAAGCCTCCTCAGTCAAGAGCTTCCGGCGTCCGTCGGTCCGGTCTACCCAGTCAATCCTGTAGAAACATATACATATTTTTCAAACCTCAAATGGGAGTTCATTCATTGATACAATAATACGTCTTACATATTTCTGATATAATAAACCATATTTCATGTCAGTAACTTAATTGGAATCTTTCGTATAATGGGAGCTGTCTGTCCAGTGCCTCGTGTATAGTATAATTTCGCAATTGCCTTATATCCTCAGTAACACTGACACGGTGTGTACACGGCCGAGAGCGGCATGAGCCCTGCTTATTCAAGGGCTTTCGGCGCCCGTCGGTCCCGCTTACCCTGTAGTCCCACAGTCAATTCTGTATAAGATCCCTGTCTCTGCTTCTACGATATTCAGTGAATATTTTTAAAATTTCAAATGAGATTCCATTCATTGATACAATAAAGTGGCCTCTCCAACAGTTTGTTTGCCATAGCACTAAAAAATATTGATAGATTCCCATCAAGGGAGCCCAACAAAACTCCCACACAGGGAACTCCAGAAAAGATTAATTCGAACAACCAAACAAACAAATAAAAAAATAATAACAGTTTTACAGTGTTACAAAAAATATGTGATATTCTCAGATTCACTGTCATGCCTCCAAGCGATTAAAAGTGGAACTTCGACTCATCCCACTATCTTGAGTATTCTACAACTACATGACTGTAGATTTGATCAACAGATTGAGACTGTATTTTGTTGGTTGCCTAGTCACGTTGGCATCAAAGGTAATACTGAGGCTGAGAGGATGGCTAGGGCAGCCCCAGATGATGAGGTTGATTCTGTTGGAATCCCATAATGCGATTTCAGACCCTCTATCTGTACTTATGTGAGACGGCTGTTTCAATCTTTATGGGATGCTGTGAATAATAACAAACTTCATGAGTTCAAAACAAATGTAGGCTATACTCATCTGAACAGCCAGAAACGTTTCGATCAAACCATGATCAGTCGATGTATAATCGGCCATGCACGATTAACTCACGAACATTTACTTAAAAAAGAGCCAGTCCCAAGGTGTATCCCTAGATGGAGAAAACCATCCATGAATTGATGTGATATCTGACGGTCGTAATTCATGGATGGAGCGCCAAGTCATAGTAAAACACCGAGTAGAAATCCAGCCCCCCTCGCCTGACGAGGGGGGCGGTATTTACGCTAAAAATACGGCGAAAGCATCCAAGTTTAGCAACTTACTATCTCCTCAGATCATTATCCTATCCATAAACACCGTTTATTTGGGTATTCGGCTCTGTTTTGTTAAGATAGCAGCATAAATCCAAACCTACTATACCGTTTTCTTCCATCCGCCTCTGTTCGCTCGAAAGTTAGGCCAACAAGCATGCGCACACGATACACTTCACGTCATAGTCACGTGACTCTCATTTGGCGACCCGTCGTCATCCGCGCACTTCCTCCACACGTGGTAGGGTGTTTCTAGCTGACAGGCGCGCTCGAATCATGGCAGAAGCGGCTAACTGATTACACGCGTGAGAATAATCCTGCATTTTAAAACAATTCTCGATAGTTATTCCAGATATTGTGTAATAAATATCCCTTGGATTGCGCCCGAGAGGTGATAATGGGCTGTATTAACTGTGAGTAATAATCCAATATAGTATGAAAACGATAATATAATGGTCTGGGGAGTTCAGATAGCCACACATGAATTGGGCATGTTTTTTTCCTTTTCTGTGACAAATGATAGAATAAGACAAATTATCATGAAAAATACTGCTTGCTGATCATGTTACCAGCACTCACTAGGAGGAAGTAGGCTATCACGTGTGCAACATGCACAAATTATGAAGCATGCAGGCTTATATGACATGCAAGGTGGTAAACTAGCTGAGACCACTGAAAATATTTAACATCCAAAGTTTCAATTAAACATCCCAGGTAACCAGTCAACACAAATATTGGTAATAAATAAAACCCATGGATATAAAGGACCATAACTCTGTTGCGGGGACGGGTGCAATTACACGAGAACTTTGTCTTTATATGGGATTAGATCCAGAAAATGGCAAAGTCCTATGGAGTCAAAAACGTCATAAATATGTCAATAATTAAAATATCGCCTTGTAGGTAGGACATGCATATCTTCATATCATAGGTAACACATTTGTAAAGTTTCATTGAAATAGAAGCAAAATCTTGGGAGGAGTAGTCCGGACAAAATTGTGTCTACAGACAGACGGACAGACGGACGGACGGACAAGCTGATTCCATTATACCCCCCTAACTTCGTTGCGGGGGTATAATAAGTTATGTTTACAACTACGAACTTACAAGATCCAGCAACAACGGTGGAAGAAAGAAACAGCTACTCTTCCCGTAGCCCGTAGGCAACACTGCGAATGCGTGATGACCGTTTAAAACATTGCAAATGACATCGATTTGCTCCCGTTTCAAATCATATTGCAAGGGTAATGTCTGTTTTAGTCTTGTGAATATGTCAACAATGTCAGATTGTGAAAACGGCTTGCTCGCCATGATTCGAGTGTGCCTGTCAGCTAGAAACACCCTACCACGTGTGGAGGAAGTCAGGCCTCAATTTAAGGAGTGCTGATGGTAACCTCTCAACAGGTTACCATGAATTCTACACTGGTAACCTGTGGGAACCTATTGCATAATTATTAACCTAATGTCATATTATCAGTCAAAATTATGGGGACCTGAAAATAGGTTACCACTATTTTTCATATGGCAACCTCCTGGAAACCTGAAAACAGGTTACCACCTTAAATTGAGGCCTGAGGAAGTGCGCGGATGACGACGGGTCGCCAAATGAGAGTCACGTGACTATGACGTGAAGTGTATCGTGTGCGCATGCTTGTTGGCCTAACTTTCGAGCGAACAGAGGCGGATGGAAGAAAACGGTATAGTAGGTTTGGATTTATGCTGCTATCTTAACAAAACAGAGCCGAATACCCAAATAAACGGTGTTTATGGATAGGATAATGATCTGAGGAGATAGTAAGTTGCTAAACTTGGATGCTTTCGCCGTATTTTTAGCGTAAATACCGCCCCCCTCGTCAGGCGAGGGGGGCTGGATTTCTACTCGGTGTTTTACTATGACTTGGCGCTCCATCCATGAATTACGACCGTCAGATATCACATCAATTCATGGATGGTTTTCTCCATCTAGGTGTATCCCATGCCATGAAGATCTCACGGTGAAACATATTCTTATCGAATGCATAGATTTTAAGAGATGCTTTTTATCGAGCGACTACTTTGGAAGATTTATTTACTATTTTAGTCAGGTGAGGGAGGACTGCATCTTGGGTTATTTGAGAGAAACCGGTTTGTTACATAAGTTTTGGCTTGAGTACTTAGAATTTTGTTTGATTGTCGCTATATAGCTGAAATATTGCTGAACGCGACATTAAACCTTAATTATCTCTCCGCGCTATATATCTTAACACAGTGCCTTCGAGGACCAACAGCCCCGTATGACAACGTTATTATCAACACAGCGCCATCTATCCACACAAGGAAATGGTGATCTACATCAAGGTCAAGCCAGGCTGGCTGACCAAGACACAAAATAAACAAAGCAAAACTCCCGCCTAGGGAGCTCCAGAAAAGATTAATTCGAACAAACAAAAAGATAATTATAACAGTTGAAAACAGTTTTACAAAGAGCCCGAGCTATATATCAACGCAGTGCTTTCGAAGACCCAAAGGCCCCGTATGACAATGTTATAATCAATACAGCGCCCTCTATTTACTCCAGGAAAATGGTGATCCAGGTCATCTCAGACAGGCTGGCTAAGACAAACAAACAAAAACCGCCGCGAACAGCGAAAATCTGACGAATCAGCTCAAAATTTCACCATGCACAAATGCCAAAAACGTTCACGAAAAATACTACACAAGAAATCTGGAATAATACTAGCTTTCAACCCCAGAAATACTCAAAATAACAGAGAGTGCAAATCACTCAGTCTCAAAACATCCGGGTCCCTTCTTGAAATATGAAATGTTTCCAGACATAAAATTGTGAGGAAAACGAAGATTGGCGCTTCTTTTGCTGCTCAGTGCCCTCCTGAACTTTTTGTACTCGCCTCAAAATGAAGCAAAGTGTTGCGAGAATCTAGACCAGTTAGAGACACAGCAGCTTCAGTTATTTGTTATCGAGCGACTACTTTGGAAGAGCTTTTTAGTCGGGTGAGGGAGGATTGCGTCTTGGTTTATTCGAGAGAAATCGGTTTCTTACATATGTTTTGGCTTGAGTACTTAGAATTTTGCTTGATCGTCGCTATATGGCTGAAATATTGCTGAACGCGACATTAAAGCTGAAATTATCTCTCCGCGCTATATATTAACACAGTGCCTTCGAGGACCAAAAAGCCCCGTATGACAATGTTATAACCAACACAGCGCCATTTATCCACACAAGGAAAATGGTGATCTACGTGAAGGTCAAGCCAGGCTGGCTGACCAAGACAAGAAAAAACAAAGCAAAACTCCAGTCTAGGGAGCTCCAGGAAAGATTAATTCGAAAAAAAAAGATAATAACAGTTGAAAACAGTTTTACAAAGAGCCCGCGCTATATATCAACACAGTGCTTTCGGAGACCCAAAGGCCCCGCATGACAACGAATAGGAAAGAAATAGAATTTAAATTAATAGAATATTGCAATCAATATCGCCCCCCTCCCCCCAGCCCTTCCCGCCATGATTTAAATCATCTGAATAAACATTCGGCCCATCCCCCTCGCCATGTGTATTCCTCACTCAATTAAACATTACCAAACATACATAACTATGATAGTCACGAAACAATGGCTATTATAGAAGACTATATAACACGGACTAGTGGTGTAGTATAATGGCAATATGCAAAAATTACATGACCAGTTAAGACTAGAATATTACAATGAGGCTACCAGAATGAACAACCACCATAGATCACAACCATTTCATATTTGCCATATTGTAGTTTTTTATTTATTATTATGATCATTTAGGATGCTGTCATCATTATAAATTACTAATTACTAATATTACATTTGGGTGCAAGTTGTGATTATAATGCCAACACCTAAAGACAAGGGAACACAACTCAAGACTTCTAATCCATAGTTAACTCCCCTTATGGCAAAATATGCCTACTTAGTTGGTACTGTGACATTGAGTGTTGGAACTCGCACTTCTTGTATTACTCACACAAGTTCTCTTAAGGAGAAACACTGGAACAAATACTCTCTCAAAGAGTTACATATAATACTATCCTCGCAACTCGGTAGCCATTTAACTGTTCATGTATCTTGTAAGTACTAAACTTAAAATTTGAAGAACATACTTCTTCTAGAGTTATATGAATATAAACATGTTTTTATCCCAGCCAAGGGTAGGTGCTCAGCTGGAAGGAAATTTGGGGGTATAGTTCTGCTGTACAAAGGATCTCTTCACTCTAGTATCACAAAAATATCTGTCTCTCAAAATAGCATTTGGATTAAACTAACTAAGGAATTCTTTGGCTGGAACGATGACCTGTACTTGGCAACAGTTTACATCCCTCCGATAGACTCTCCATATTATACCGATCAATTTTCTGATCTAGAAATTGTTATAGCAAACATCTCCAAATTTGGAAATACCATGCTGATGGGAGACTTTACGCTCGAACGAAAAACTTGTCCGACTTTATCCAACAAGACTCTGACAAATATATTTCTCTTCCTCAAACCTATTTTGTAGATTCTCCTTTGCTAAGAAATAATATGGATATGCACGGCACAGTGAAAGAACATGGCCAAAAGCTACTCTCCATATATCGATCAACAAATCTTAGAATTTTGAATGGAAGAACCGTTGGAGATTCTCTTGGTAATCTGACCTATATTGACTCCAGAGGCAACAGTGCTATAGACTATTTTATATGCACAGAGTCTTTTCGCAAAACCGTTTGGAGCATGCAGGTTCACCCCCCTAATCTATATTCCAAACATTGTCTAATTAGCTGTAATATCAAATGTCTGAAGAAAAAACAACATACCCAAGACTATGTGCCACTAACTCCTATCGGCCCATCAGTCAAGCTTTTCAAAGATAAGGAACACCTTTATCAAACCATACTGCTTCAACCTGAAAATCTAAGTAAAATAAATGAATACACGAACAAAAGCATTGATAGTCAACAGGCCAATATTAACAATGCAACAGATGAACTAGCTAATATTATGATAACAGCCACTGCCCAAGCATTCCCAAGGGCGGATCTACGGGGGGGTTCAGGGGGTCCGGACCCCCCATGAAACCTAAAAAAATAAAAGAAAATTTGGAGGGATCAGCGAACCCTGGGATTCCACGTAGAAATAATGTCTTGAAATGATATGCAAATTAAATGAATGTGGATTATGTAATTAGAGTAACTATATGAGTATTAAACAGACCATCATCTATTCATGTAGTTTATGAGTGTACTATTTAAGTTGGAGTTTCAATATGTATCTAAAATCAGATATTATCGCCGCGATCGCACCACGTGTAGTGGTGTGTTATAGGCCTGTTATTTTTTGTGTTAAACCAGGAAATCAAATGGAGTCAGGCATATTCTTCAATATCGATGCGTGCTTATTAATGCGAAACAAACGTGAAATTAGAACCATAAATCTGCATACATTATGTTCGAAATTATTTCCTGGAAAACGCGTAGAACGCATCTCCGGAGATCTAGGATTTCGGAGCTTCCAGGGCCTAGGCGGCCCCTGGACCCTCGCCTGTTGGGCTGTGATAGTCTACCCCCCCCCCCATGAATTTCGGCTGGATCCGCCCTTGATTCCCTCGGGCACTATTTCATAAATCAAATAAAAAAAAAAATAAAAAAAGAAGAAACAAACCATATTTTGATTCAGACTGCTGTACAGTCCCACGCACTGTTCTTGCCCTTGGAAAAATTCTTTCCAAAAAGCCCTGAGACAATGACATCGGACAGAGATACAATTTCCAAACAAAGAATATAAAAAATGACTGAAGAAAAAATGTAAAGACTTCAAAGAAACTCTTATAAAACAATTAAATGCTTTGGGTACCTCCGATACACAAGAGATGTGGAATATTTTAGAGTCCCTAGAAAAATCTGAAAAAACTCCTCCCGGCGAAGAACCGAATAATCTACACACTTCTCTCTCTTCCCATTTTAAGAATCTAAATCGACAAAATTGCCAGGGCCCCCAAAATAATTTGATCAAAGATGAACTGCTTACTCTAGAAAATAATACTGAAATTCCAAGCTTGACTCTGAATAATACAGTTACCTATAAAGAAATTAAAGAAGCAGTAAAAACATTAAAAAATAACAAGTCATCTGGACCTGATAATATAAGTAACGAAATGTTGAAATATGGATGCAATGTTCTCCTTCCACCATTAGCTAAACTATTCAACTCAATCCTTCAAACTGGAATTTACCCCCAGAATTGGTCAGTTGGGTATATTTCCCCAATCCATAAAAAAGGCAACAAATTGGATCCAGAGAATTACCGAGGAATTGCTATTCTTAGCTGCCTTGGCAAACGAAAATATTAAATAACAGACTGGTCAAATATATTGATGACAACAACATTATTCCAGAAACACAAGCAGGATTCCGTGCCGACCATCGAACAACATATCACCTATTTGTTCTGAAAACCTTGATAGATAAATACGTCAAAAACGATAAAAAAAACTTTACCTATGTTTTGTCGATTTTCGAAAAGCTTTCGACACCGTATGGCATGATGGATTATTTCTTAAATTCCAAAGATTGGGAATTACAGGAAAATTCTATGAACTTGTCAAATATACTTACAGTAACGGAACAATTCAAATAAAAGTAGACAATAAACTGTCTTCCGCTTTTCCTAGCGACATTGGTGTCCGACAGGGAGACAGTTTAATTCCAACACTTTTCAACCTCTTCATCAATGATCTTCAATTCGATATGTCCGTATGTTCACCTGTAACCTTACAAAGCCAACAAATTTCGCATCTCCTCTATGCAGACGATCTCCTGATACTATCAGAAACCCCTCAGGGATTACAGAACTCCATAAATCGAGTTCACCAATTTTGCAATAAATGGCCCTTACAAATCAACAAAGATAAAACGCAAATTATGATTATGGATTCTCGCAAAAATAAAAACAATATATTGCCAAATTCTATTTTGATAATAATATTCTTCAGCAGTGTAATACACACCAATATCTTGGAACTATGTTAGATGACAACGGTCAATTCACCTCCGCAATGGAGAATCTGAAAAACAAAGCTTTGAAGACCCTTTTCAAACTGGAAAAAACACAAGTCACTGTTCCTTCCCCATTGATTTGAACATCAGCCTCTTCCATTGCCTCATCGAACCCATCCTCTTGTATAACAGTGAAATATGGGGTTTGAACAAACACGGGCAGTACCCACTTCTGCACGAGACTTTATTAAAATCGATAAAGTACAGGAACAGGCTACAAAACACTGACAATATTCTACTGAAAGATGCATATTCCTATTACATACAGAATCCTGCATCCCCCAATAACTGGGAAAACAATTCTAACTAATTCCCAAAATTTCTCCACCCCCCACTCCACTAACCCCAAATAAATTCGAAACAAAACTGGAGAAGCTAAAAATTCTGCTTCAAGATAAATATCAGAACAATTTCTTCAATCATATCAATGCCTCAGAGTACACAGGAAAACTTGACCTGCTGGCCAAAATATATAGAAAATATGAAACCCAAAAATACCTTAGCTTAATCAAAAATAAAAATCATGCACAAACTGTAAGTCGTCTTCGCACCAGCTCCCATCAGCTCGAAGTCGAAATTGGCAGATACAGAAAAACAAAAATCACTAGGGAGGAGAGAATTTGTAAAGTATGTTCCCTGAACCAAGTTGAGGACGAGACACATTTTTTGCTGGCATGTCCTTTACTACAGACTCAAAGGCAGTCAAAGTCCTGTTAAAAACTCTTCCGGAAACTCCTGATAAGCTAAAAGATGAACAAATCTTACAGCTTGTTCTCAACCCAACTGAGAACTGTGCGGGCAAATGCGCCCATTTCGTGTCTCAACTCCTCCCAGCTGAGCACCACATGGCTCGGAAACTCTTAGTGCTCAGAGTAAATTGCTATATAGTGCTTAAATTATTTACTTTGTTAATAGTACTACTCCCTTTACAAATGTTGGCCTATGCCATCCGAAGAGTAAGTGCGATGAATGAGTGTGTGTGATGAGTGCTGTGTATATGTCGGTTATTTTCTGTACTTTTAAATAGATAACTATGACCATTGTCCTTGCTTAACCGTGGGACTGCCATACTTTGTATTTTACAAATGTCGTGCAAATAATGATTGAAATTGAACTTCTGAAAAAAGTTTCTGTCTCTGACTGTCATATTTTCGACATTCTAATAAAAAGTGCGTCTCATCTTCTATCGCCCCCGATCGTCGCTATAAAGCTCAAATATTGCTGAATGCGACGTTAAACCTTAATTCTCTCTCTCTCTCTATCTATCGCCCCGAATTGCATATTTCACAATAATAATAATAATGTTATAATCAATACAGCGCCCTCTATCTACTCCAGGAAAATGGTGATCTAGGTAATCCCAACCGGGTTGACCAAGACAAACAAACAAAAACCGCCGCGAACAGCGAAAATATAACGAATCAACTAAAAATTTCACCATGCACAATTGCCAAAAACGTTCGCGAAAAATACTACACAAAAAATCTGGAATAATACTAGCTTTAAGCCCCTGAAATACTCAAAAAAAAACAGTGACAACCTGCCATAGCAATCCTTTGATAATTAACTCACACTCATTGTTTCTATTGAAGTGGTCTAACTTCCTAATTAGTAGGTTCTTTCTTCTGTCGTGCCGAGAGAAGAAACGCACGAAGACATGAAACTGGGCTAAGGCGATTAGTGTCATTGATTCCAGACGTTCACTATATGTTCTGAAAGTCTACAGAACACATAGACGAGCGGCGCGGACCCTGTTTTGGGGAATAAAATGCACCCCCCGTACACAAAGGCAAACTATATATCATTGAAAGCTTAGACTCTTTTCCTTCAGATGAGGTAGGATGTGGTGGTGAAAACGATTGCCGTATGCTAGACAAATTAGGAAATACAAGAGCCATTGGATTGCATCTTTCTACTTCTAAAATGTGGGTATACGTATTAAAATGACTATATGTGCATTCGTACCAGGCATGGGGCAACATGGTTGATGTCAATTGAGTACGCAAATGTTTTTCAATCGTCCAATATAAAAAAGTATTTTGACGTCATTCACCTGTGACCTCACAGAGGGGCCATCTCCAAAATGCAATTAAATTGCATCAAACGCACTAAAAGCTATATCAAAAGTTTTTTGTTGTGGGTAAAATACTTCATTGTTAAATGGCAGAAATGGTTCCTATGTCGAATTTAGTCATCGGTCAAATACTTCGGCAAATATTTGGTGCCATTAACTTTAAAATCCTCAATTTAGCGAGCGTCATTCACCATGGTATATTAGGTAAAAATCACTAACTACTGCATTAGAGGACAGGTTTCTCGGATGTCAGCCACCAAAAATAATTCAGTCCCGTGATTTAGACATTCAGAGTCATTTGGCGTCGTAGCTGTATATTGTTTTGTCAAACGTACAAATTAGTTTAGAATTGTAATAGGGGGTCGTTTCAAAATATTCACAAAACATACGGGAAGACGCAGAGTGGCAAAAAATTGACGAAAGTGTGTTGTGAGCATCAGTTTTTACATCAATTATTTATCTAATTTTCTGACACCATTACATAGATCACTGCAATACATGAACTTGTCTATAAACATACCCACTCTCCTGGTATTTTCCGACCCCACACCAGCCTGAGTATAGGAGTTTTATTATAACATCACTATATGTATTCATGTACTTCAGAGCATTTGTTTCAGATATTATTGGGATTATAAATTCTGTATATCCCTGGCATATCTTTCATCAGGGGCCAAGCCTAATCATAAATACAATAGGACAGTCCCGAGATAGAACTCTTTAATATAATGATAATAATAATACTTATTTATTTCAGACACAGATGGTCCATAGAATGAACGAATAAATAATAAGATGGCAGCCAAAAGACAAATTACTAGCGCGTTACATAGATTTGGCGAGACCAATGACAAACTAAACGCGAAGTCTGAGATAAATCGGAAAGCCGCAAAGTTGTAAGTAAGAAGTTGTCTGTCGACATCAATCTGTTCCGTAGAGAATTAATCGGGCGTCGAATAACCTCATTAAAGCTGGGTACAGAGTTAATCCCAAACATGTAAGTAGCACTACAATTGGGCGGAGAGTGAATTAACTAGCGAAAGACGTTGCTGTTTGTGTTTTTGTCCAGTTACATGACGAGTACGAAGATTACATTACATCCTAAATTGGACCGAAATATTTTGATGTCGAGTTCATGAATGTAGACATTAAAGTACAGAGGAGACAGAAATCCTCCTTGACGCACTCCATTTTCAGCAGGGAACCCTCCGGGAAGGCATATTCACATCCTGGATCCTGGCAAGGACGCCATTGCCCACGTGGCGTCGGGTCAAGGTTAGGCACCGGGTAATGCTTTAACATTGGCTCTACTGCAAAACCCAGAAAATAATTAGCATTGTGGCTTGCAAAATACTAAATATCCAAACAATTTTGAAGATATTATTGTCTCGGAGTTTAGTAGGCATTTGCAAACACAGTAATCATCGCAAGTAAATCTCCGTGGATAAAATAATTCAGCATTTCAATGTTTAACCTCGGCGTGACGCCACGTGGGTCATGACATCGTTTCGCGCCTTTCGCTGCCAGAGACTTCCATCTCGGGATTGTTCTATTAATATTTATGACATATAATCTCCAATATTATGATCTCGCTCATTCTGTGTTTCGCACGTGGTATCAGGGCAGAATTGTCGATCTTAGAGATATTTCTGCAGTAGGTATTGAGACATACCAATACCAGAGATTTAGCTGCTTTGACACATTTCATGTGTACGCTGTTTACCAGTGCTATTTCTTCCAATGTCTTCTGTGGTTTTCAAGGTACATAAGGTTCAAATGTACATAGTTATTACTGTGTTATTATCAGAGGTGTCAGGACAAAATTTTCGCTCATGAAGATCTTTTGTGGGCATTGAAAAACCAGTCTCAATTCGATTTTATCGGATTTACACATTTCATGTGTATTCTTAAACAGCACTGTTTCTTATAGTGAAGCCAAGTCGTCATTATTGTTGTCTCTCTTCTGTACTGGAGGGCCGTCGTTAATTGGAGCTAGGAATTCGCATAGGCACGGCTGATAAAGAGTATTCTCACTACTTTAATATTAGGTGTTACAATCTGGATCTGGATATGTCTCAGAATCGTTACACGAAAGACATACGAACAGGATCATGTGAGCATATATAGCCAATCGTAGGTAGAATCCGTATTCGGGTTTGAAACACGCCAGGAACGTTAATGTGTGAAAACCGAAAATCTCGAATTGAGATTGGTATTTTTCAATACCCACAGAACTCCAGAAGCGATAATTCTGTCCTGGCACATATGATAAAGCAGTAATAATAATGAACAGAATTCGGACCTTACGGACCTTGGTAACTACGGAAGACAGCGCTTAATAATCATGAAATGTGTCAAAGCAGTTGAATCTCGAATTTATTTTGGTATTTTTCAATTCCTACAGAACTCCACAAGCGAGAATTCTGTCCTGACACCTTTGATAAAAACAACTCACAGTAATAATACTGTACAAAACATGCACCTTATCGACATTGGAAACTGTGGAATACAAGCGTCTAGTCCGTCATTCAATATTCAGCCGTCGTCCATTAAAGAATGTCCGCGTCAATAATCAGATGGCCTAATTCATATAATAACAATGGCACTGAATTAAAAGGATAAATCATAATATACCAAAACTAAGCTGATTTCCTGCAAGACAAGCGGTCAACAGTTTTCAATGATGCCAGCAAGACATCATGAGGTTCCAAAAATATCAAATCCGTGTCGCTGATCAGTATTCCTAATATGTATGATATACGTTGTAAAGTCGTTATCTAGAGTAAGATATATCTCAGTCACGCTTTGATTGGGACTTCATATGAAAACTATGAGGATCTTGAAATACATAGGTTCATACAACCCGTTGCCCCGGGGAAAGCGGAATTAGACACCAGTTACGAAACGTACCGCCATAGATCTTGCACGCTATGCTCGTATTTTGCTATCAACATGTGATATGTATCGTCAAATTTGAGAAAATTCCAGTGGAGACGCGTGGCGATATAGCTCAGCTCAAGCTCAGTAACGACATTCAAAGAAACAGCATACACCAAACAACTGACAAGGTGTGTCAAAATTCGATGAATCAGATTTTCAGGTATAAATCCCCCATAAGTCGGTGAGTGGGCTACAGTAACCATATCAGAAGTTACTGAAGCCACAGTAAATCTGCCAGGGGACGCGAAGATCTGCCGCTCCGAACCACATGACAATTTTTGAAAAAGTATGTTTATCATGGCTTTTAAAATTTGTCACGGTCACTTTTGTAGCATATTATCAGGATTGATTCGACTTTTGAAAGATATCTTGAGGAAATAAATCTTTATTATGTTTTGCCATTAAAAGTGTAACAAGGGAATCCTGATGTGCATGTATATCGTGCATACGCCGTCAGTGCTTATGGTGTAGGAGAATGAACAATAATAGCATCTAACCACAACCACCCTTTGTCCTTTCAGCTATCAATTCACCATCATATGCCAACAGAAGCAGAGTTGTGTCAGTAAACGCTACCCAACGCCTCTACCGTGAGGCAAGTGATGTAATGCTGCCCGTCAGTGGAATACTGGGCAAGGATCTTGTAGGATGGTGCAGACCTTAGCCTTTGCACATAATACCAGAGTTGAATTCTTGCTTATGAGTCTAATCTCGACAATCTCAGCATTGGTAGGATGGAATTACAAGCGTCTAGTGCAAGTGAGACCAACTTATTTTTCAATAGAGCCTCTGAACGTTTTCATTGTGTGTTTAGCACACCCAAGAGCAGGAAAATCTCAGGCACATAGGCTGGCATGTATGGATGGCATCACTAGTAAAGAAAGAAACATATTAGTTGTTGAATTCACAAGAAAAGGCTTATTAGCAGACTTGGAAAAGGAATGAATCGGTCTTTTGGCATACGAGAAAATGAGTGCATTTTTCGAAATGATTTTCAAGCGCCAGTCAGAAGGCACAGCGGAGAGAGCTCACTTTTGTCAGCTGTGTGATAGGGGTGTTCCGAAAGTCTCCTATGCGGATAACGTCGGAAAACTGAGGACGACAACAGTTGAACACCTGGATTTGACAGTCGGCGGGTTCCAGACTCCAGATACATTCATAGAACAATATTGTCAGCTGTTGGCATCATGAGACGGATTTGTTGACCGCCTTCTTCTTTGCAGTCCAAAGCCTGTTTTACTGAAGCTTGCAGAAGTGGATGAGTATACAGCAAAGCTGCTGCAATACAAATCAGAACTTCACAACTTTCGTTCCTTGTACTTGTATATCGTAACCTTGGAAAAGGTTACAATGACATTCAGCCCCGAGGCAAAGGTCACCTACACCGACTGCTCTGATGATGTAACTGAACGATTAAACTCTCAGTGGGAGCATGGACTAACTCATGGCAACTGTTCAAAAGATTCAAGATCTCTCACAAGTTAAGTAGTTAAAATCCGGTAGTCATGATCTACTTAATGGGACATCCTTTGTTGGGCATAACCTGACCCACTCCCAGAAATATGGGTAGGTAGGCAAGAAAACAGTTTCTTTAGCATGGTTCACTTCAATTTACAGAATGAGGAAAACACTTTTTTAGCAGATAACTCAGTAAAAAATTGTGGATATGGGAACTGTTTTAATGAGTAGGTAGCGTTATGCCCAGCAGCATTTTTTTAGGTTGTCCTGGAGCACTAACACAATGTGGAACATCTCCATGGCGCACTTATTATTACCTTTGCGCTCTATTGGACCTTCATTAACTTGAGAAAATGGGCCGCCATGAATGAAAAAACAGAAATGGCAGACTAAATGGTCATTCGTGGGTCAAAAATTAATTACAGACGTTAAAATTATCCCTACGGAGCCTCAAAATCACCTGAAATCGAGGGTCATCGAGGGTCATTTCCGTCATAATAGACCCCGTGTATACAGGGGATGATGATCACAACATCAATTATGGTATTTTTATTCATGGCGGCCCTTTTTCTCAAGTTAATGAAGGTCCAATATGGCGCCAAGGTAATAATAAGTGCGCCATGGAGATGTTCGAGTTACCACCAGGGAAATGTATTTGTCGTCGGCATAGCGGTGAGGGAAGGGAGTTTCCGTATATGAGCCATTTTTTTTGGGAGAACGATGTAGGAAAGTTTAGTCCCAGAAAGCACAACCTGGTAAAAGCCAACTGCTATAAACATGACTGATGAAAGAACTTTTATGGACATTACAGAAATCCGAAAATAGTGACCTGAAAATAAAACGAATCAAATTCCAAGCATAATTGATCAACTTGTAACCATCGGGGTCATCTGTACGCGGTAAGACTGAACCTGGGATCGTGTGTATCCATTTTCAGCCTTCTTTCGGCGACTGCAGAGGGAATTTGCAGAAATCAATACCACGTGTCTTCGTCAGCCAATCAGCAAAAGTCTACCGACGTAACCCCAACGTAACTCGCCATTTTTGAGTCATGTGATGTCCTATTTTTATTCAAAATTACAGATCCACCACACCTCTTGTCAACCACCTCGCTTGGGGTCTAATAACACCCCAGCCACCAGTCAGATTTTTGGACCGGATTCGGGGCCTTCGCGCACATCGCCGGAAGTGACATCATATATAGTAAAATAGATATTTGCCGAACATTTCTATTACTTTTCAATTCTGCATAATACCTCTGTTGATCTAGTGTTAAAAAGAATTATCTGCAGATTATTTTGCCTGTTTATCTGGACAGAGCATATGAAAAGTAGTTCGCTCATTTGCAACACTGAAGGAGTTGTTCGGCCGGATTCAAACTGAACCGTGCGTGCGTGGGTTTCCCCCTATACGCAATAGCAACGTAGTAAATGGCAACTTCCGCTATTGGAGGCAGGAATGGTAATGGAGCCTGCGAAATGGAGCATGCGCTGTGGGGAGGATGACCTCTTGTTACGATAAGAAAGTTATTCATACCATACATTTTGTAAGCCCAGGCAATATCTGTTTCAGAAGTGGCATGAAAACCTGTAATTTATCAGATTTCTCGTGTCTGCTCTCCGCCGGATGAAGACCGAACAGATTCCGGTAAAGTACCGGATATGGCTCCACGATAATGGAGACACACGATTCGCAAGCCATCTTATGGATGGCGAAGTGTAGGGCCTACGCAAATGCCCGGCTGGCTTAACTTTAACGTGGATCACCATTTTCCTTGTGTGGATAGATGGGGCTGTGTTGATTATAACATTGTCATACGTGTCTATCGGGTCTTCAAAGGTACTGTGTTAATATATAGCGCGGGCTACTGTAAACGGTGTACAACTGTTATTATTTTTTTATTTGTTCGTTTGGTTGTTCGAATTAGTCTTTTCTGAAGCTATATTTTTTATCATTTAGAAAGTGATCGTATAACAGTATTTTCGTTATTTTGGGATAACACTATCTTTAATAGAATAGCACAAAGTGCTGAAAATTTGGTCGAGTCCCGTGCGGGATTCGAACCAGCGACCCCAGAGTCAGGCACCTAATCGCCAGCACTGTATGTCGGCGATCTAAACCACTCGGCCAACGGGCCTCCCACAAAAATAGGAGGTAGCAGACCGGTAGTCTTGAAAGACTTTCAATCCCGCACGGGACTCGACCAAATTTTCAGCACTAGAATTTTTGCTATTCTAAGATAGCGTTATCCCAAAATAACGAAAATACTGTTATACGATCACTTTCTAAATGATAAAAAATATATCTATTCAGCTTTGGGAGCTGTGTCATCACGATCATCAGAGGGGTACTGTATGTTCGCTTTCAAGACTACCGGTCTGCTACCTCCTATTTTTGTGGAGGCCCGTTGGCCGAGTGGTTTAGATCGCGGACATACAGTGCTGGCGATTAGGTGCCTGACTCTGGGGTCGCTGGTTCGAATCCCGCACGGGACCAAATTTTCAGCACTAGAATTTGTGCTAATCTAAGATAGTGTTATCCCAAATAACGAAAATACTGTTTTCTGAAGCTCCCTGTGTGGAAGGTTTTTTTTTGTGCGGCTCCCTAGATGGGAGTCTATAATTATTTGTTAGTGCTATGGCAAACAAACTTCTGTACAGGCCACTTTATTGTATCAATGAATGACATCCCATTTGAAAATTTAAAAATATTCACTGAATATCGTAGAAGCAGAGACGGGCATCTTATAGAGAATTGATTGTGGGACTGTGGGGTAAGCGGGGCTCATACCGCTCGCGGCCCTGTACACACCGTGCCAGTGTTACTGAGGAGTATGCGCCAAATGCGGATGTATGCTAAACACGAGACACTGGACAGACAACTCCTATTATTAGAACGATTTCAAATAAGTTACTAGCATGACATATGGTTCAATATATCATAGCCCAGGAATGGCTGTAGTCTCGAATGGCTGTGTAATCGACTACAGCCCAGGTTCTTCCTATACACAATACATCCCACACATTGAACTTTGAATGACATCGTCCAATACCCTAACTGCACACGAAATAAAACGGCGGCGAATAGTAATAAACTATACCACATTTTCCTCTACATTGGTCCGTCTCGCCGCCTGCCAACTCTCAACACTTAATAATTCCTCGTTCTGGAGATATCATCTTTTAATCACGCATTCGCGGAGTTTTCT